>JAHWXV011087016.1:0-14824 GCA_024586415.1 Phrixothrix hirtus
GATTTTTTGCAAGTATTACTATAATTTTTTACTTTAGTTAAGGGAAAAGCAACATCAATATAGTACCTCAAGATATTAATAAAAGTTTGAAATCCATTATTTACAGTTTCGGTTGTTAATACATACATCACATATAATGCTATTCAATGTTTTGTTCCTAATGAGCATATGGTTGAGACTAAATTTCCTTGCT
Organism: Phrixothrix hirtus; assembly: GCA_024586415.1. Lineage (NCBI taxonomy): Eukaryota > Metazoa > Arthropoda > Insecta > Coleoptera > Phengodidae > Phrixothrix > Phrixothrix hirtus. Next base: position 194 of record JAHWXV011087016.1, read on the forward strand.
GGGTAAGTAATAATTTAAAAAAAATAATTTTTGAAAAAAAAATTGCACGCGAAAAGTATAATGCGACCCAATCTTGGACTGATTACATAGTTTTTTCGGAACTTCGAGTATGGTGTAAATATTTATATAAAAATGACTATAATTCATATATCCAAAGAACAGAACAGAATTTAAATTCAAACATGAAACACTTTTGGAATTTCATTAATAGAAAACGAGTAAATTTAGGCTTGCCCAATATAATGTATTTAAATGATATTCACTATTCTGGTGGATACAATTTAGTCAATGCTTTCTCACAACAATTTCAATCAGTCCATAGAATTACTGAAAATAATGCTATCCTAAATAATTTTCATTATCAGAAGATATTGGTTATTTACAATTATCACTTGAAAAAATTATTAGTAAATTAAGTTCATTAGATATAAGGAAAAGTCCTGGTCCAGATGGAATTTCCCCTTTGTTATTAAAAAAAATTGCATATTTACACTAGCTAAACCCCTATTTAATATTTTTAATGCTTTTCTAGATCTTGATGATGTTAGCAATATATGTAATTATCGGCCTATTAGTATTTTAAGCACTATACCAAAACTTTTCGAAAGTATAATCTGTCACCAAATCAAAGAACCAGTCCATCATGTAATAGATGTGGTACAACACAGCTTTTCTAAGGGACGGTCTACAACTACAAACGTTCTTTTATTTTCACAGCTAGTGTTGGATGCTTTGGAAAAGAGACAGCAAGTAGATGCTGTTTATACAGATTTCTCCAAAGCCCTTGACACAGTAAACCATTTAATTATGATTAGAAAGTTAAAATCAACTGGCTTTGATGGCAACTTACTTAGATGGCCGGCAAATTACTTAGTTGATTGTAAACAATTTGTCAGAATAAAAAACTATATATCTAGTAAAATTCTAGTTCGCTCTGGAGTCCCCCGGGAAGCCATCTTGGTCCACTCTTGTTTAATATCTTCATTAATGATATTACCTTCAAAATTAAATTTTGTAAAATGTTGCTTTATGCTGATGATTTAAAATTATTCAAATGTATAAATTCACTTAGTGACTGTATAGAAATTCGAAAAGATCTTATTTCACTCTCAGAATGGTGTAATGATAATGATATGATAATGAATGTTAGTAAATGTGATAGTATTTCGTTTTACACTCAATAAGATACATTTTGAATACCATATTTCTGGAGAACATATTTCATTGGTTGATACAATACACGACCTGGGCGTCTACTTAGACCGCAAATTGAATTATACTGCTCACTATTACTATATTATTAATAAAGCTGTTAAGATGTTGGGTTTTGTCTGTAGGAATAGCAAAGAATTTTATGACGTTAGAGTAATTAAAACTTTGTATTTTACACTTGTTAGAAGTATACTTGATTATTGTTCTTGTGTTTGGAATCCCACTTATGATAAATACGTTAATAATATTGAAAAAGTGCAAAATCGATTTATCAAATTTATCGCATATATGATGAGAATACCATTAAATCAATATCATTTGTCTCAAGTTAGAACAGCAGCAAAGATTCTCTTACTGTAATGTAATTTTTTTGTTCACGTTAATACAATCTAACATCAATTGTTCTGAAATTTTGTCACAAATTGGTTTTCATGTACCACCCAGAAATACACCTGCTAATACAACATTTGCTGTGAACTACCACAGATGCAATTATGGAAAATTTTCTCCCTTAGCAAGAATACTTTCTAATGGTAACAAAATAGATATTGACCTGAATATTGTTAATTTAAATACATTACAAAATAAATTGATGCATAATTTATAAAATTTTGATTTTTGTAAGATGATTTTATTTTAGTTATCATTATAAAATTCTATATTTAATGTTAATTTAGATTTTTGTAAATTATTACTGCTGATCACACTGTATTACTATTTAGTTTTGCTTATGTAACAAAATTGGGGTTGCCCGTAAATAAATAAATAAATAAAGCAAAACTAGAAAGATTTCGAAAATGTACATGAAATTTCATTTTCATCTTGAGTTACTAAACACCCTGCATAAACATATATGTATATATATATTAATGTTTTTTTTTATTATAGGAAAAATTACAGTGGATATTCTTTAGAATCACGTTTGCACTTCAGAATTCATACAGCTCTAACTGAATTTCAAAACAAATTGGATGATCCATACATCACTAAATTATAATTTGTATTTAACATGTAAATTAATTAGTTCCTTACAGCATTTGTTAGTTATTAATTCTTTATTCTTATTTGCTTGGAAAGGCTGTGTATGTTGTTTGTTATATGTGTTTAAATAGATATTAATATTTTGTTGCTTATAGTCACTGTATTTGTTTACAATTAAATGTTTGAAATATTGTGTTTTTACATTTATTTTTTTATAAGCATTTAAAGTTTAATTACAGATTATTAATAATTTTTAAAAGTTATCTATATGTACTTATAAGCAATGATGACTCCACTTGCAAGTTAATACCGAAGCAAAAAATCTTGACAATCACAGTTTGCGATTCATAAATCAATTTTTGCTGTATCATTTGAAATTTTTCACAACTTATAAAATCTTAATCTAGGCAAAAACTAGACTGATCAAAATGTTTACATTATGGAATTGACGAAACAAAATATTTCAAACTGCCATAACTTCTAAACGGATTAAGAGTTTTTGGTAAAATTTTAAATTCTGTGTTAGATTTTTATGTAAATCATTGTAATATTTTCATCTGTGAATAGTAAACTCAGTCGTTAAAGAGTTTTTCAGACCTAGTCGTCTTTTGGTGTTAGTATTGACTTGTAATAAATTTTGGATAGGACTCATAATATAATATTAGATATCTAGTATACAAAATCATTTTATGGTTATGAGACCAAAATTTAATTCTTGTTTGCTTATTAATATCAATAGCAATGATAAATTTACTGTCTTTCTAGCATAAATTTGTAGTTACCCATTTTTAGTCAGTTATTTGTCTATCCATTGATGTAATCTTATTAAAGATTATTAATTATGACAAGTCTGTTCTGCTATTTATAGACAAAGCTCAAATTGATTATTTACTTCTGCATTCAACCTGACTTGGCAATAAGTATAAAGCACATCAATTCTGCATTAATTATGACACATTAGCCAATTTTCATTATTGGTGGCTCTCATTTTCTGTGCAATGATGTTAATTTGCACCTCTTAAATGATACACACTACATTTATATAAAATTTAAGAAATATCTGTGAAATATGCAGCTAAGATAATTTTTAGATTTTTTAAATGGGCTCTAGTTCTCTAAATATTTGTTTAAAGTAGGAATATATGTTTGATCATTTAAATATATGTATTAATTTCATAATTTTATTTGAAATTATTTTATGCCTTCAATTCAAAACGTACAATCAATTTTAATTTCTTATGGACAACTAAACTGTAAATTTATATTTCAGTTTAAAAATCTAGGTACTGATAAAATCCAAGGTTTTTTTTTAGAAATGCACTGCATATTACATTTTATTAACATTGCTTGAAATGAGTTTCCCACCTAAAAATTTGCATCCGTTTCTGATGCATAATCATGTCTATGAGTAGCGATAAAGTTTACATTAGTGAAGATCAAAATGTATCCATGTTGCAAAGTAACAAATATCTATCATCAAACATTCATCTATTGTTGTAGACGAATTGTTCGGAATGTTGTTACTAAGTTTACAAATATGTGTTATTGTAGGTTAACTAATTTACATTTTGACAACAGTAATCTTGTCGGGGACTATTTTGTACAAAAAGTCTGCAATCAATTTTTAGAAAGCAGTAATGAGAACTTATAAGAAAACAGTTTCCTATGTTCGAAATAGAAACCACTAACATCCATACAAAAGTTATACAGGCAAGATATTGGAAAATGCAATAAAGGATGTTTAGGAGAGACAATTAACTTTGCAAGCAGCTTTGGATAAATACGGAATCCTTACATCTACAATAGCTCTTGGGGTTAAAAATCCACCGACTTATATAACAGCAGGAAGTCCATGTCTTATGATGGAACAAGCATAGAATGTATTGATTGCACATCTTAATGCTGTAGCATCTTGGGGATTTTCCTTTAATTTATATAATTTGTGAATATTGAGATAAAAAGGCATGGAATAAATAACTTTCCTTGGCTAAATTGGACTACAAATTTTATAAAAAAACACAAAGATTATCTAACACTGCAAATATTTCAATAAAATGGGCTTCATTGTCATAAAGTAAATTGAATGAATTTTTCAACAATGCTAAAGATTTGTTAAACAACACTGATCCATCACTCATTGTTAACTTTGATGAGACCAATTTAACTGACAATCCCGGATTCAAAATATGTATTTTTAAAAGAGACAAAGTATACAAAAAGAGTAAACAATTCATCAAAAACAGTAATTTGTTTAATGTATGTGGGTACAGCTGATGGTCATATGTTACCCAAATATGTTGTATCTAAAATGGAATATCTATGGGACACATGGATTATTGGTGGACTAGATGAGCTTGATACAACCAGTTGCACAGTAGATAATTTAATGCCGTCTATTTCGTAGATTGGTTCTGCGCAGTAGTTGTACATTTCTTTAAAGGAAAAAATGGGCAAAAGGTACAATTTCATGTTTAGACTAAGTTTAGCTTTCTAATGTTTTTTAAAATTATTTCATAGATGGTGATAGAAGATAATCTATCTGCTCATTTCTTAAAAGACGTTTTCAATATATTTCAGGGACTGAATACTTATTTTATTTGTCTACCTGCCACTTGATGTGGCATTTTATGTCTCTGAAAAATATTGGAGGCAAATTTTAGTAATGAAAAAATATTCAGAATGCAAATTATCATCCCTTTTAAGATGCTTTTCTACAGTTGTTAAGAAAGTTACATGACAAAATTACTGCAGAAAATTTGATTTTAGGGTTTAAGGAGATAGGATTATATTCATTTCATCCATTGTAACCTTCAGAAAAGGAAGCCATGGAAGAGCCCTGCTTGTTAGCAGTGCTGTATTGCTATATTCCACAGAGAGCAAGTAGATAGTCTAGTAAGAACATTTCTTTAACTGATATTACTAGTACTTCCTAGGAGAAACCTATAAAATTAAAATCTGTCAAAACAACAATCACAATGGGAAATTGTAAAACTTTGATGATGATGATGACTCGGAACTTGCAGATGAGAGTTCAGATGATATGCTTCCTGAATGTGATAATCTTCATATGTTTCACCAAAATAACAAACCTGAAACATCCGGGAACAATTTTATATGATTCAGACAAGAAAAAATATCTCCACTGGCTAGTAATGATAAAGTCTCCTTTACAGTTCTTACACTAAAATGTTTCCTATGGTGCCATATGTTGGGGAAAATGATCTGAAGATCAAAATAGATTTCCTTAAAACAAACAAGAAAACAAATGGGTTTATAGTTCCACTTATGAAAGATGGAAATAATATAATCCAGATATAATTATGAAAATGTTAGAAGCCCTAGTGCAAGATACTAAAGGAAAACATATCTTTTAGGTTTTCCTAAGATTTATCTTCCTTTGATATAAAAAAGTAAAATTAAAGAGTCAAAATATTTCACTTGTTCCCTTTGGTAGGTATATGTTTTAGGATGTTCCTGCTTATCCTGTATGTAGTCTTTTTGTGCTATAGATTTCACTAAGTTCTTTGTTTTGAGTTTACTACCTAATATTTTTACCTTTTTTCAAAAAGCAGTGTTTATTTGAATGATAGATTCATAAGAAAAAAATTTGTCCTTTTGCACAGTTGTTTTATAACAAAACATTAATTTTCTATAAATGAGATTACTAAACTTTCATTATACTTTGTCTACAATAGCCCCAAATGTGAGGTAATGATCATTTTACTAAATATCCTCGGCTTATGTGACTATTTTGTACATGCTTTAAAAATATTTAGAAGTCACCTCTTTTAGTTTATTTTACATGGATATATGACCCTTCAAAATAATATTCATTACAAATATTTTCTATTTTACATAAATACTATTCGATCAAAGGTGTTAAAATAGAAAACAATATACTTGTATTTCTTTCTGTACATGTATAGGAACTATATTATTCTAAATCCTGCAACAATGTGTTGCTAGCGAAAAATAGTATTTTGTTTACCTTTCTATATTATAATGGGCTTAATATTTGTTCATAAAGATTATCAATATTGTTATCAAAAAACACACAAGTATGCAAATGAATAAATGTATATAATCTTTTCTTTATATTAAACCATTTATTACTCATAGAAATAAAGATAATAATTTCTCCAATTGAGTACAATAGCGGCTTGGTTAATAGAAGCATTGTTACTATGTCAACAATGTTGTAATTCGCATAGATAATAATTCAACTTTTAATATTTATATAATTTAATTTAAGTAACATTGAATTAAATCTATATTATTTCAAACTCTTTTTGATTATAACACTTTAATTACATTTAAGCTGCAATGAAGATCTCACTAGTTATTACACCTTCACCATGAAAATTGGTGAGAAATATACGTGAAAAGTTTTGAATTCGTAACCTAATTTAAAGTTATAATTGATTTGGCAAACTAGTCATATGTGAATGATGGCAGAGTATAATTTGTCCAAACAAAATATTTTGGTAATGAGTTTATATCTATTTTATTCTTTCTATTGGTAAAATTTTGATTCAAAAATATTTGCAATAAATATTTTTAAAAATATAGGAGATGGAGGACATTTGAATAGTTTCTTATTTTAAACTTTTAATTCCCATTTGTCATTATTTTATTAACTTCAAATAGTACAAAATGATAAGAGGGTCTCATTCCACATCAATTCAAACTATCTTAGAATTTAATGAAATATTCTACAAATGTTTAACGTTTAAGTAGAAATTGCATATATGGAAAACCATTCATGTCTTTCCCATTTATTAATTAAATTTTCAGTACCTATAACAATTAAAATATGAGACTTTCAGAAATACTACAATTAAAAACTGAAACGAAAAGGAAGGATGGTGCAAATCAAAATTATAAAAAAGCAGCAAAAAAGTACAAACACAAACTATTTCACTAAGTTCAAGTAAATCAACCCAAACTCAATATTCATCTATATCTACCCCGAAAACTTCTTATAAAGTTATTCAAAATACTAAAGAATCAAGGCTTTATCTTTTTTTTTATGAACATGGGCAAGTAAGTCAGTAGCAATGTATAAAAGAGCACAGGGAACCTAGGATCAAATGATTAATTCTAGCAGGCCCTAATGGTATTCTAGCTAATACAAATGCAAAAAATTTTTCAAAATATCTAAATGATTTACTGGCTCAAACTCTTCATACAAACATTAGCAAACACCATTCTTTATAGACTTAAAGATTTAAAAAAATATAATGGAAATTGTAAAATATCAATCAGATAATTTGGAAAACAGTCAATGCATATAAACATTTCACTTTCCTACTATGAAGGAAAAATTGAAGTCTCAATCTATACTATAAATACCCACTATTCTGATGAAATGCTGATAGTGATTGAAAAAATGTATTCATGTAGTAAATTTAAAACATTTATTACAAAAGTTAGTGGGCCAGCTATATTAGTGGATATTCCTAAATTGTTTGATAATATTGAAAAAGACGATGAGATAATTTACTACAAAAATCCATTTAATATATTTTATCTAGATGTACAAATTTTACATCGTAAGACTGGAGACCTGGAATTGTTCTTTAAAGCAACTACCATCTTTCCTTATTACAAGACTTGCAGAACACTGGCCTGAACCTCTTAAATTAGCATTAATTTTTATCCCCGTTAACAAACTTGTTTTTAGTTTTACCTGTACTATTAACAAATGATTTTTGTACATGAGAACTTGGAAGCTGTGGAACTCTCGTACCTAAAACAAAAAAGCATTGAATTTATAATTGAAATTAGTGCTATAGAGATTATTTCAATAAATATGATGGTAATATTGTCAATATACAGACCTCCCAACAGCAAGAGAAAGACTATTTTTCGATGCACATATGGATACCTATTATGAAGTCTTTAAAATGAAAATTTAAATATCACAATATTTGTATTTGTAAAGATTTTAACATAGATTTACAAACAGATAATAAAACAAATGCAAATTTAAAGATGTCTTAAAATCTTTCAGTTGTGACATTTTGGTCTAACTTGATTCACGCAATACCGATTCAGGTGAAATGGAGTCAGCCACCCTTCTTATGGTATATGTACTACAAAAGGCTGTCCACAAGGTGGCGTTATATCACCGCTGTTATGGTATTTAGTAGTTAATGACTTATTAAGGGCACTCAATTCTAAAGGAATTTTTGCTTAGGGCTATGCAGATGACACTGTCTTGCATATCACTGGGAAATTTGAATCTACTGTCAGGGATGTTACCCAAGGTGCCTAAATATAGTTACTAACTGGGCTGACTTCCACCAGCTGGTCATTAATCTCAGAAAAATGAAGGTAGTTTCCTTTACCAGAAGGAGGACTCCTATTCAAGGGCCTTTTTTTATCAAACAAAAAAAACATGTTGGGGTTGTAATGTTAAATATTTGGGCATAACTTTCAACTAAAGACTAACATGGAAATACCAAATACTGGAAAGAGTAAAGAAAGTGACGGTGATCTTTTGGATATGCCGCTGCACACATGGGGTTACTTGGGGCTTGACTCCCAAAGTGATACATCCAATGTATATGGTGGTGGTCAGACCAGCCTTAACTTATGCAGTACCTATTTGGTGAGTGGGTGTTAGGAGCCAAAGCAACTACACCTACATCAACAAACAATAACGTATGGCATGCTTAGGAATCGGTAACACTCTAAGAACCACACCAGCTGCAGCTCTGGAGGTGTTGCTTGATTTGCCTCCCTTGTGTCTTCTGGTATGAGCAGAGGCAATGAGAGCTGCATCCAGACTGTTTCAATTTGAGCGATGGCAAGGTGAAGGCTAAAGCTGGGGGCACACTTCAATCACTGACAGCTTACCAAGCTATGCTGGGGTGTGAGTGATTGTGATACCCCAGTCAGAGCCTGCAACATTATTTTCCATAGCAATCCCCAGCATGGTGGATTAGACTAATAATACTCAGGGCCTGCTCGATCGTAAAGGCTTGATCTGATTTACGGATGGGTCAAAGTCGAACAGCTCTGCTGCAGCAGGTATTTTCAGTAAATCTCCCAAAATAGAAGTAACCTTTCTATTAGAGCACGATGCTTCTGTGTTTCAGGCTGAAATGTATGCAATTGCTGCCTGCACAGAAGAATGCATCAGTAGGAACTATCACACCTTACCATCTTCACTGACACCCAAGGTGCCGTAAAGGCCCTATCAAACCCCAATCATCTAGAGTGGTGTGGGAATGCTAGCAGAAACTTGACATTCTGGCATATAAGAACAACAAAGTAACTATTTTCTGGATTCCTGGCAATCAAGGATATACAGGTAATGAAAAATCAGATTTGTTGGCTAGGGCAGGTACCCCTGTGCAAACAGCTGCACCTAACATTTGCTTACCTGACTCTCTTAGTAAATCCACCATTGAAGTTGACCTGTTTTTAAGGTTCAAACAATGGTGGGACAAACAAACCTTTAGACAGGCAAGGGCTCTAATTTTAGATCCAGCATCTAAACAAACTCAGTTCCTACTTTCATTAATCAGGAAAGAAATCTGAACTTACACTGGCCCCCTAACAGGCCATAGCTTCAAAAAAACACCTAACCACAATTGGAGTCCAACAAGATCCTCTGTAGGAAGTGTAATAAAGATGATGAGACATCATTTCAACTATTATACAATTACCCAGCTTTGGGCAATATCCAACACTGTATTTTTGATTCCTGAATTCCCTGAATCCAACGAAATCCTAAATGTTCCTCCATCTAATATACTAAGGTTTCTGAAAATCTCAGGACTTCAGAGATAGTTCAATGGGCAGTTGAGTCTAACAGACCTGAGTGTCGGTTCGTTAATTGAACCTATCTTACAACAACAACAACATAGTATATGTACAATAGTCAACTTCGGATTGCTGGGAGACCTACGTCCTGTTTCTCTAGCAACCACGGACGTATGCTGCGGGCGGAGATCCAGTTCAACGCTTGGAGACGTCTATGTTCTCACTATTGAGGCAACTCGAGACAGAGATGCGTCATGACACTCGACATCGTTCTCAGTTCTTACTGAAGCAATCACAATTGAGAACAGCGCAATCGGTTCAGACCCTCTTTGTCACCGCTACTGATGCAACTAGAAGCAAAAGACGTCTCGACGTCGTATGTCGGCGTGATCGGTTACTAAAGCAACCGCAATCACGCTCGATAAGACATCATTGTATTTTAATACAGTCGGTAATGTATATTACTGCGAATGCAGTTCGGGATAAATATGCGATCAGGCGCCAGGCGTCGGACTATTTCCGTTACTGAAGCAACCGCAATCTAGTTCGGCGCGGTGTCGTATCTTCTAGATAGTTTCCCTCGGTTGTGTGAGACTAGTACACCTGGTGCAATGTCCAGGTCGTCGATATGAAGAGAACCACGGTGGTAGATCAACAAACGCTTTGCGAGAATCGCTACATTCGATGAATAAAGTATGCTTGTTCTTTTGAATAGGCTACTGTAATAATGAGAGATTAACAACGGTAACAGCACTCAGACGAATGAGGAGGTCGGATTCACAAAATGGACTTACTTAGCCTATAGAATTACAGTTTACTTATACTAATTTTGATGTATTCTTTCTTTATTCAGCGAATAAAAACGTTTTACCTTGCCCTTATTTTTAGTTTTATTGTTTTTGATAACTATAAAGTAACATGGCTTATATATTTTTATTGCCTAACATTGCCCAATATTGAATAATTCTCTACATGATTAGTTTAACTATTAATCGGTTTGTTTAGATTATTTGTTAATTACTATTTAAATTAAATAATTCAAACTTAAATTTTTACGATGACCTCGACATTTATTATTGCACAATATCAGTGTAATCTAAATTATTTACATGGTGTTGAATTTTGCTAATTATAATACTACAACGGAGTTCAATTAATTCTAAAGCTGCGTCCCCATGCAATAGAATTTGAGGAAATTTTGCTATTGGTTCAAAACATTTGAATTGATAACGCGCCAATTTTCTTGCGGATATTTGAAGAATTTGGCGATTCCGCAGAAAGTTAAAATATGTTCAACTTTTTGCGGGTATTATAGCTCCGTCATTTATAAAGTAGCGTTATTTTTGACTATCACCGCAGCTGCTTGTTGTATATATTTTGGAACCTAAGTTATGTTCAAAGATTGTATTGCTTATGCTGTATTAAAAATTATAATCATTTAATATGTTATTTAAAACAATAAATTGTTGAAACAGTAAGTAACAATGAAATAATTAGTTAATTAAAACTTTATAAACAACTGTATTCATAGTATTTGAAACTATTTTAAAGTATCTATCAACATTACTTCATAACCTATTTTTGTTAGTCACATAAACTTTAAAACACCAAAAACAAACGTAAAAGTACTAAAATAAGCGAACAAATTAGCTCATGTCGATTGAGTAATTTTTTTGCGGATATGAAAACGGTGTTCCGCGATCCACCTTTAAAACTTCCTCTGGATGAGGACGCAGCTTTATTGTTAACGATTACTATTGGTTCATTTGATTTATACTGTGGTAAAAGAAAGGAGTCGAGCTTTATTTATACGATCGTTTCATATAAGTGGTTCGTGCCACGCACTTATTAAATTCACCTTTAAGGTTTTATAGTCTTTATCAGTATCTTATTTCCTAAATAATAGAGTTGATGCATCTGATATTGGGGTTAAATTTGAATAAAATGGTAAATAAAAAATTACTGAAATGTAATATTTATTTATCAAAAGATTACTTTTAGTTTTTCCCCAAGCTGTATTTATTTTAAAAATATATTGTTAAGGTCACGGAATGTTTTCATCCTTATATAAGCGTCAAAATGACCTTATGTGAGCATCATGAGTGTGTTAAATATTAAACTGAAATATATTATAGAAAAGAATTTGTTGTTGGCATGCTTGGATTGTATACAATATTCACCAGGTCAGGTAGTAGAATAAATAAAATTGGTGTGAAATATTAAAATTGAATTAAAATACTTGTAAAAAGAGATGTAAAAAGACGTCAATTGTAAAATTAAAATAGGACATGGTTGTAAGTGGCTGTTAATTTTTGCATCTTAGTTTTGATAATTAATAATAATGGTGTGAATCTGTTAATGAAATAACTGTTTTAGTTAAAGTATGAAATGCAGAAATTAAATAAAATCCCTTAGTCAGTGGTTAGGTTATTATTATTATAGTTACTACTATTACTATGCTTTAATCTAACCTGACCTGATCTAAACCTAACCACTGATAAAAAGGATTTAACTTATTTTATACATTTCATATTTTAGCTAGTTATTTGATAGAAAAACGAATTTTACTCTTCAATGGCAATACACGTTTACTAGTCGAAGTATTCATTTATGCAATGAATCTGTTTTCATTTATGTTTTTATTATATCAGAGTCGTAAATCTATACTTTTGCTAGGAAACGTTTAAAATGTATTGTTTGTAAATGCATTTACTGATTGTATATTATATAATTTATAATTGTGTTTTATCACTTATCCAGTAATTATTTATGTGAGAAAATACTCTTTACTTTTGTACATACATTAGCACCCAGAAAAACAGAATATATTCTACAAAATGTAGTAAATTTACAAAATGATGGTCATTTTATTTAAAAAATTTAAATATTTGCACTCACCCGATAGCAACACTGGCAAAAGAATTTTTCCATGACAAAGTTTTTTTGTCAGACATATACTTCTTTAAAATAATTACTAGCAAGGATAAACTAATAGTAAATTTTAGAAAAATTTATTCCTTGACTGGGGTTCTATCCCAGAATATCTAGTTAACAGTGCTAATGCTCTACCACTGAGCCATACAGGAACCTGAACACTAGTCCCTTAATGAATGCATCTAACTGGAAAACTGGAAAAATAAATTTTTATACAAATTACTATTTATGTATCCTTGATATTAATCATATCTGACTATATATTTTTAGTTACTTTAAATCTACATATGTCTAATTTTAGATTAAAATAATCACATCATCAAATAAATTACTTTCATTGTATATTTAAAATTAATTAAAATACATTCAAATTGAAACTGCGTACGACGTAAACAAACAAGAAACTACGCTATTGGTTGACTTTAGTGATGTCATATTTTGTGTGACTTATATTTACATAAGGACAACTTTGCGGTAAGCGTTCAGTTATCACTGAATTGAAAAGCGATTGAATGGGTTCTGTTTCGTGAAACGTAAATATTAAAGTGACGTGCCATAAACGACTACAACCTGTATACTTAGCTTCAAGAGTACAGCTGATTTATGTTTGTTTAAATCGTACACAGCTTTAACCTGAACGCAGATTAATTCCAAATTCAAAATAGTTATATTGATCATCCAATGATGATAAATAGCTTTAAATATCAGGACAAAACATTTAAAAATAAATCAAGACACTTTATTTAAGCAGGATAAATCTTTAAAAAGTAGTACCAGGACGGTTGCTCACCTTAGTCTAATAATAGATACCTACTCTATTATCTGAATTTTATTTCGAAAAAATTAATGTACTAATAAAATCTTATTAAACGAATAAATACATAGGTACATAGGCAGAATGATAGTCTGTTACTTTGTAATTAAAATTTACAATATTTATTATAAATATTTTGATTTGTAATTCTTTGAGATAAGTGTTGTTAGAACTTGAGGCAATCTTTAACAATAAAATATTATTTTTGGTTCTCAGGAAAAATTATTATGAATTCTTTCAATAACGTGTGAAAGAATAAACAATAAAAAAAATAAAATCGTTGATCATCATTAACTTTCTCAGGCAATTTTGATTTAAACAATGGGTTAATGCATAAGCACTCAACTAATCTAAAAGGATATAAAACTTAAAAGTACTGAAGGTTGCATAAACATTATAGAATGACTCATATCTTATAAATACATTATCTTAGTTAGGAATTCAACCCATATTTATAACAAATAAAAATATCAATTTAAAAAAATTAACTAAAAGGTCTAAATCAGTATACGGCCGATAAATACATTTAAATCTAAGTTAAGAATACTACATTTAGTATTACTTTTTATGTAATTGTTATTTATAAATATTTATATAACAAACATTAAACGTTTTGTTATCACATTTATAATTATTATAACGTTTATTTTTTTCTAAATAACCAATTTTATTATCCTGTTAGAAAAATGTCTTCAATTTATAAAAAAACATTAACAGTCTGTATAGATAAATGAACCTAAACTTTTTTCATCACATTTACCATTGGAGGTTGGGGCAGTGTGTAGTTAAGTATCAGGTTGGCAAATAAGTTCGTTCAGTTTTTTTGACTGGTATAAAATAGAATTTATTTAATATACAAAATATATACTAATCAATAATGTATTGACCATTCTTTTCTATGACTTCTTGCCATCTTT
>JAHWXV011087234.1:0-10619 GCA_024586415.1 Phrixothrix hirtus
ATAAATATAAATATACATAAATAGAATTATAAATAAATGTTTGCTGCTGGTGCATTGTAAAATAAAGAATTAAATATTTAAAAATAAATTAGTGTACATAGTTAGTTGTAGAATTTTAGTGAATATAAATAAACATTGTAAAAACTATTAGCTAGTTTCGTTACAGTAATTAGGTATACACGTACTAATTTAGCAACTATTATGCAGTTCCAATTTGTAATCCTTATTAGAAAGTCTTTACCCGCATCGTCACTCTTCGGCTCATCAAATGCCGATATTCGCCGCCAACATCCAAAAAATCGGCAAAAATTGAAAAACTCCGAAAATGAAAGTATTGCTAGTTTAAAAAAAAATAGAAAACCGATAAATAGTGAGTCGATCAAGCTTTAATAAAATGGTCTATGAAACAAAAAGCTTAAATGAGCCGGTAAGTGGCTCTATATTACAAAGCAAGGTGCAAGCCCAACCATTGCTAATGCACATTTGTTTGTGCAAAAGGATGATGGTTAGATAGATTTAAACGTAGATATGACTTTAATGCAGGAAATTTGCACGGCGAAGCAGGTAGTGTTTCAAGAGGAACTGTATCTACCTGCTTTCGACTTGTTCGACCTAAATTCAGAAAGAGTTACCGTGCTGATATATTCAATGTGGACGAAACAGATTTATTTTATAAAATGACACCAGAAAGAACTTTAAAGTTTTGTGGGTGAAAAGCTAGTGGACTTAAACAGAGACCATACTACAGTATTTTTTCGCGCGAATATGACTGGAATCGAAAAGCGTCCTTTACTTGTTATTGAATAATCTAAATCACTGCGTTATCTAAACAACGTGAGGTTAGAAAATTTGATCAGCATATAGAAAAACTTCCAAGAAAATTATTCATATCGTTAGTAGCTGCCCAGCTCAATCAAAAACTACTATTTTGAGATGTATAAAACTGGTTTTACTATCAAATGTAACAGCAGTTCTTCAATCAAAAGATGTTAAATTGTGCTGAAATAGAACCTAAGTTTTCATTATTAGATGTAATTTTAATGAATAGGGGCGCATGGGTACGTATAATACAGAAAGCTATTATTCACTGTTTTAAACACGCTGATTTTTATTCAAATTATGATTTCAATGAAGATGGTGACCTTACGTAATTTATTGTCATAGTTTATAACTATTATAACATGTTCTTGTAACGGAACTTTCCATTACAATTGAAGGGGTTAGAATAAAAAGGGTATACGTGTATTTTTCAATTTTTTCGAGATAAGTGCGACATAGGAAAGATGAGGTACATATTTATTAGAATAAAATGGATGTAAGTGATTTTTAACATATTTAGCGACATCCACGGCCCAGTAGAAAAAGTAGGTGAATGATAGTGAAGATTTGTTCAGAATAGAAACGATACAAATGCACTTGTACCCTTTCTATTCCAACCAAAAGTGCCATTTATTAAACACGTGCTACGATAAATTGGGTAGTTTTTGATAATTTGTATCGATTTATTAGCTGATTTTTATTGAAAAAATATGGAAAGCGGTGAAGGTAAGTTTCTTTGTTTATTTTGTGATATAATTGTTTTAAAAAATGCTAAATAACGAGATAAATCACAATATAAAAGATAGAGGTTATGGTATTACTAACTTAACTGAGCATTACAATCTATTTTTGGGAGCATTGTACATTGTTCTTTTTGCTAATGACTTAATAACTTACAAAACGTTTTGTTATTTTCAGACCATTTCCAAGCAGATGAAGATGATGAATACCTTCTTTCGTCCACTTCCGACTCAGACGCAAATGGAAGCAATGTTGACGGTGTTTCCACAGGCTTACTTTTGGCAGATGAGGTGCTTGTGTTACATATTCCCCCAACCACAACACGAAAAAGGCAAAGACGTCCATCTGAATGGAAGATAAACAAGATTAATCGCTCTAGAACTCAAGGTAAAGAGTACATATCTAACAACAAAGTACATAAAAACAAATCATTGCAATTCTATCGGCGTACATATCGATAGAAATGCAACATAAATATTAGTGAAGAAAGAAGGGAAGAACTTTTTAGAGCCTACTATGACCTACCAACGTATGATCATTAGACTTCTTTTTTATCATCATGTATAAAAAAATTAAACGTAAGCAGGAAAAAAATGGACAGCATTATAGAAAGAAAATTTAGCACAAACATATTTTTATTAAACAAGCGTATTTGCAAACATTTTGTTTTAAAACGTTTGATATCTCAAACAAAAGATATACATCTGTATATGCTAAAACAAATCAACTTGGTATAGCTGAGCTCGATAAGAGAGGAAAAGTACAAACTCAAAGACGAATAAACAAAGAGCTTTTGTAATCAAACACATCAAAATATTTCCTAGATACAGCAGTCATTATTCTAGAAAAGAAAATTTTCAGACTAAATACTTATCATCAGACTTAAATATAAAGATTATATATGATTTATGCAAAACCATTTGCGAAGAAGAAAACAAAATTCCTGTAAAGCTTTCTTATTATAGATGCGTTTTCAATAACGAATTTAACTTCGCTTCCATCGCCCACATTCCGACACTTGTTCCCGTTGTGATTCCCATCAAAATATTTAAAACATTCGACGGATGAATCTAAAGTGTCATACAGCAAGGTTCAATTAGCTCTTCATCAAAAACGCGCTTAAAATGCACAAAGAAAAGCGACATCGAGAAGCACAGACTTTCTACCGATACCATTGTTGTATGCTTTGACGTGCAGCAGTCCTTGCCAACACCACTTTTGTCAACGTCCAAAGTATTTTATCTGCGACAACTCTGAACATATAACTTTTGTATTTACAACTTGATCACTAATGATGCTCATATGTATGTATAGTTTGAAAATGTAGCTTCGAGGGGCTCCCAAGAGATCTATTACAGTTTGTTAAATCTCTGCCACCTAATGTCAAAGGATTGATCGCCTATAGTGATTCTTGTGGCGGTTAAAATAAAAATAGAAATATATACAAACTATTTATATACTTGGTTAAGGCTACTCAGCTTAAAGAAATAGAACATACATTTTTGGAAGCCGGTCACATATATATGGAGTGTGACCGGTCGTTCGCTGTTATAGAAAAATGTAAAAAAATGCCAAAAGTATTTATTTCTGCTGACTGGACTGAAGTAGTAAGGTCAGCTTCTAACCGTTTTGTGGTACATTTTATGAATAAAGAGCATTTCTACTCATTTGCACGTCTCAATACTATAAACAGGCGATCCAAAAAAGGATGTCAAAAAACAAAGTTTGAACTTCAAACAAATTTTTCAGTTCAAATATAACAAGAATTTGGAACAATATACTTTTAATTTCAAGTGGCCACTAAACAATGAATATCCTTTTTCTACATATGAATGCCCTTGTTTGAATAATGGAAGACCATTCACTAACTTGGACACGATGTTTTCATCGATACTAAGTGAGGATCCTCTCAGCATTAGCATACAAAAATGGAATAATTTGCAGTCCCTCATGGAATACA
Organism: Phrixothrix hirtus; assembly: GCA_024586415.1. NCBI lineage: Eukaryota > Metazoa > Arthropoda > Insecta > Coleoptera > Phengodidae > Phrixothrix > Phrixothrix hirtus. The sequence continues at coordinate 3,521 of JAHWXV011087234.1, forward strand.
TACTACCCCGACACCATAACATTTATAAAAAGCTGAAGCATGGAAATAAAGTAGTACAGAAAAAGGCTGATAAAAGTAAAAAGAATGACAGAGTACTGTATCTACTTCAAAGGTTTCAGCTGATAACATCGATTCCGGTGATATGTCGGATTCTTAATATGAAGAGGTTGATATGGATATTCTTGATTGATTCTGAAAATAGTGATTAGTTTCATGTTTGTAACAATATATTTTCTAATGAACTTGTGTTTCAAAACTTTTATGGTATTTTTTAATTAACTTACATAATTGTTTGGGATAGAAAGGGTTATAAGTGCCTTTTTTTTGTTAAAAAACATTATTTCCTAAATGTTAATTTTGAACTTCTTGTACTATTTTATAAATAATAAAAACAATAAAAGATATGAGTTAAACATTTTCTAGGCTTTTTTTTATTGTTACTTAACTTTAAACTTAATTATCTCAAAACAGTTTTCATGTTACTTATACCTTTCTTATTCTAACCCATTAAATTTGTTTATTTTAAGTCGAATATTGTACTCTGCCTATCGGCGTAACAGCCGTATTCTTAGTTGAAGATTCGGGGGGGTTTGCAATGTGCGTTTTTAGTGACTGCATTATTTACGTGACCTTTTGATGGTATTAGCTTGGAACGTGCTTATATATTATTTTGTGGCATACGTTACATTCATCTGTTATTTGTTGCGGCTATGTATCTTGAACCATTTGTTATAATCATTGAAGTAGTCCAAATAAATTCGCATTGCATTTTAAAATCGTATATTCAACATATATGTACTCAAAAATCGTATGTCTATAAATTTCTATTATAAACTAATATCTATGATTCTACTTTAAATCTATTCATGAGGTAACTCAGTACGTTTTCATGCGTTAAAAGTAATAGTACTTCGGTAGGTTAATCATACAAAATGTACACCTCTTAGTGCAACATGTAATTGATAATAAACTAGTGATTATAAAGTATCGTTCTTTGAGGTAAGTTAAATTAGTATTTGCTTAGATGGGATTCGCAAAATTAAAATCGAACAGTCCGATCTATAAATGCGGTTATGTTTTTTTGGGGCAGCGGTAAATTCAAATTATCTTTCGGTCGAATAGTCCGTACTGAAATAAAATTATTGGGATCCCTTAGTACAATCGGATAGTCCCTAGTGTCCCTGTTCATTCTAATGTTGAACAGTCCGAGCACTATAATAAGCAACTGCCTGTCGATTCCTTCGAAGTCCTTAAGAAATAGCATAATCTGTCTTTGTGGGGTAAATAGGAGGTTTATGCATTATTACTAGTTTTGGTTGGACAGTCCCACCGAAGCTAGTGATAATGTTTATAAGTGCTGGGTTACGTTTAGTTTGAGAACGGAATAAGTTCTAACTTTTGTCTTCATTTGTAAGCCTATTTATGGTTTAAATCAGCTTGAACCTCTTGAATTTATATAAATTTCACATTCATTTGAACCCATCTGTTTATATATTATATGTTGTAATCTTATTTTCTATTTAGTTAAATCTTTGTAATTAATGAAATATTTTTTTGTTAACAGTCGCTAGATATAAGCTTTATTAAATTTGGTTATTATTTGTATAATTATAATTTTCTTTGTGGAAATGTTTATTGAAAGAACGAATAATATAATAATCTGACGATTTGTTACACTATCCAGCGCTGGGATGGCATAACCTTTGGACCTCTAGTAATTGAATAGTAGTATTAATATATCTCACATAGGTTTCTATATTAGTATTTGCTGTAAAAGTTATTACTGTAAAGTCATTTTCTATTTTGTGCGATGTTATAACGTTTACATGGGATTACAATTGAATAATTTAAAATTCATCCAATAGTACTATTTAAATATTTCACCATTGTTTATTACGGTATTCTGTACTTATTACGGTTGTTCAAGAAATCGTAAAAATAATTCAGATTTAAGTTATTTTCAGATACTTTTATTTCTGTACCAACATTTAAACAAACTTTTAATGAACTTGTACATATTTAAATAACTAATTATTTATAGTATTTGCGGTATAAATACATGTTAATTCATCAATCGCTTGTTTCTGTGAAAAGTGCATTTCCTCAATTAAACATAGTTATTTGCATTATATAAAAAGAGATTTCGCCGATAACGACATTTAAAATATAATAACGCTAACATGCAAAAATCCACAGTCAGCGAATATGCACATAATTCTTTCTACAAATTTAATTAGATGAAATAGGTTCGTTAAAAATAATACAACGCAAAGTGTAAATCGAAAAACCTTAAAGGTCACAAGAATTGTAGCAGTGCTTCTTTAAATTACGCAATTTGACTAAATTCCTAGTATTAGATACCGATGCTATCAATTTACAAAGATTCAAAACTATTTTTGATCGAACGTAAGTTTTAGAATGATGTTATTCATACTTTTAAATAGTTATGTTTACTGAAGTCATTGCTTAGATATACTAGGAGTGTTCAATAATTTATTTGCCTAAAGCAAATACTTTTTCACAGTTAATTTATTTTATTTTCATTGTTTAAATTAGTCCTTTGGAAGTATAACGCAATTCTCCCATTTATACTCTAAGGACGATATCCTGGCAGAAAAAGGTTCTTCTGTTTGGTCTGAAAAACAGGCTGCTAAAGTTGCCTCGAATTGATCGGCTAGCTCTATCCTATCGCCCACTTTACCAGAAATCTGCTATAAATTTGATCATTCTTTACAGTGCAGTAATTCTATATTAAATCAATATTGCACCTTCTTCCAGGGGACTGTTTCCCCTTCTATACGAGCTCTTTGCGAGTGAGAACGCAGAGGACGATTTGAAAGGTTTCGGAGAGAATCCAGATTTCGAGACAGAAGATTGGTAAAAAAATGGCTTAAAAACAAAAATATATATTTTTTTACTTAAGAGAAATAAATTATGAAGGTTGAAAAATCGTACCGAAACTGTGACATCATAGAATCCGTTACCGTAAATGTTACATTTAGTTATGGTCGAATCGCAATCACCTTCATGTGTTTATATTATAACAGGTGTATAGATATACATGGAGAAAGAAAATAATAAAGATTATAAATATTGCTTTGGCATTGAATGAAAAATGCTACGGTGAATAAACCAGAAAACATATTTATTATGCTCTTAAAAGATGGAAATCGAGACTATTATGTCAAGAAACATCGCGTAAATTATTTAATGTACTAAAATAAATAAGTCAAAATTACGAATTTCTGATTTTCTGATTATAAATATAATTAAGATATGACTAATAATAAGTAAAATCATAACATTAAACTTGCATATGAACATTTTATTTATAATGGCTTTAATAATTAATAATCGAACTATTTTTTTCTTCAAATTTATAAGGAAATGTTTAAATTTATAATAATTTATTATTATTAGTAATTCCTTAAATAAGATATAAAGCTTCATACATTAAAATTATGATTGAAACACAATAACCGATTAAGGGTTAATAAACATACCTTTGAAATTTTTCACTTTTCAGTTCTGCGCCAATATTGTACTTGCTTACAATATAACAGTCCATTACCATTATAATGTCAACTTAAGCAGGTTACTTGAATCTACATTTTACATTAATTCTAGAGTACACATTTATCATGTAACAAAATTCGCAGATTATTTCATTATATATTTCGATTTTCTAATTTATTTACAATTAATTATTATTCTACACTAATATTTTATTTCCAACGGTTTACCTTTCTAAATCTTTCTACACTAATAATATTATATTTAGAATTAGCTAACTAAATAGTGACGTATCTATCCATGCACAGGATGGGGCAGTTAAACCGTACTTTTCTAAGAAGTTTGTAAGGTTAGCGACCTTCACATTCTACACACTTAGAAGTTTAGCAACCATGCAGCATTAAACCAGTATACAACGAAGTTTCGATTTTACAACGTATCTAAAAGAAGCCATTTGTGTTTAAGTTAACAACTTAAAAACAACTGGCCAAATAACAAGAAGAAGAGGTGATAGTGTAAGAACTGTTAGGATGCCCAAGAATATGGAAGCAGTATGAGTAGCAATTACATAAAGCCCTGGGAGATTTTCCAAGCGCTCTCTGACTTTCGACTCGAACAGTACAGAGACTTTTGCATCATGACGTCACCCGTATTACTTGCAAACAGTCTATACTTTAAACTCCAGAGATTATCTTATCTGCGTTGGTTTCTATAAGCACGTACTAGAACTGGTTGAAGACGACCCACAGCTCATCGATAATCAATGGATGAACGACTAAACTTATTCCTACCTCAGTGGATAAACGCAATTTTCGCTATTTAACCGCTACAAACTCTCAACAACTTCACCATTGGGTTCTCCATTTGACCAGTTATGGTATAGCGTGCAATCTTTCCGAATGAAACAATTAGCTCGTGTTTTTTCTTGTAATAGGAATATTCATTTCCAACAAGATAGAGCAACAAGTCATATAGGCAGGTGACAAAGAACATTCTGAAAGACCTTTCCTTGAACTGTGTCATCTGTAGGAATGAGAATGTTCAGTGGTCTCCACAATCGTCACATCTGAGCCCTTTTACGGGAATATCTCAAAATGAAGCAATTAGTCACATAATCAGGGTTTCAATGAACCTTTGAAAAACCTTTCCCGAACTGCCTCATCATAAGAATGGGGATGTTCAATGATCCGTACCATCGCCACATCTGAGTCTTATGATTATCTTTTATGGGGATATTTCAAGTCAAAGGTTTTTGGGACTCGTCCAGGAACAATACGGGATTTAAAATTTCGAATTCAAGAAAAAGAACATGCAATAATACCGGCTACTATGACGTGTTAGTGAGAATTTCCATATGAGACTCACACAATGTGTATAAAACGATGGTCGCCACTTTCCTAAAGGGATATTAAAAAAAATTGAACTTCGTTGCTTCCATTTGTGTTCTTGACATTTGAGACAATAAACGGAAAAAGTTTTGCATGCGTTTTTTTAATACCTATAAAAACTATACTTGGACTGTCCCGCTCCGTACACCTAAGCTTTAAGTTATATTACAAAATATACCGAATATAACGAAAAATATGGTTTATTTATGTTGCTGATTCAATATAGGGCACGAGATATCACGAAAATCTACTCGGATACTCTAACACGCGTCTTGCTAATTATATTACACTGCCCCCTCTTTAATGCTGAAGCGGTCCGAAACAGTATGTTGATCTGTGGAATTGATATATTTCTACATACATTGTCGGATTATAGAACACATGGCGAAACCTACCATGAAAGTAATCTTTGCAACCTAATTCCTTGTAAAAATGACATTCAACTGTTTTCTTCCTTGACAGGATATGCATTTCAATTTCTGACCTCTGCTGAAGTACCTCTTTCACTCCATCGTTTTGTCTTTTAAATCTGGCAGGAATAGCACGAGACATCCGTACATATTTTGCAACACAATGAGCCAAAGAGCACTCTTCAAATTGTCAAAGCGGTTTATGCCATGTTCAGTGGTAACACTGAACCGGGCATGCGGGATACTAACAAGAATGTTAAGAAATCTGTAAATGACAATTCTTAACTATTCACTTCCATCTTCTTCATCTTGAGGTGTACGTCCGTTCTTCACACGGACCTAACTGGTTCATGTGTACCACTTTAGGTTTTCCACTGGGTAGTCTTTTAATCCGATATACTCGTAGTGAATCGTTGATCTTTGTTATAACTTTATACAGACCTTCCCGGCATCGTTGTAGTTTATGCGATAAGCCTTGTCGTCTTTACGGCTTAAATAACCAGGTAATCAAGTATAAATTATCTGTCCTTACAGTGTACATCATAATTAATGTTACTGAATATTCTCTCATGTATAGGGTTCAATTTCGTCTTAAAATCTTCAAGGTATCCATTTCGGCCATTTTCCTTCCCTTTGGGCCTATTATGAGACTCCAGATCATACGATTGCGTTATCGCACAATACTTTATCGGGATCTCGCCTTTTGTCTCATGTACAGCCGACCGATATATCATTAAGAATAGATGTAAATATCTATCCTACTTACATTGATGGTTTGAGACTAACTTCGACAAATATTTCCTCGTGGTCTGGTTCATGCGCTTCACCATTCCATCTGTCTACGAATTAACAGTAGTAATCCTAGCTTCCTGTTTTTTTAACAATTGGCAAAAGATTTGGAATAGGGTCTACATAAAATAGTGTCTTTTTCGTATTTATATGCCCTTCTGATTGACCATCATGCAGGTGTCGTGAAAACTTTACCTCTCTGTTCTTTGGAATAATCAACTCTACGCATTTCTTAGCTACATCTTCATTCACCAGGGCTCTCTTTAGAGATCTGTAAAGAATTTCATTGAATCCGGTATGTTTTAACGACAGTACTAGGTGAAGCTGCTTCTTCTCACGCAAGCTCTTCGATTATCGTTGTTGGATCTTAAAGGTAACTTCATATTTGGACCGTGCCCTTGGCCTGGTTTCATTTTTTCAAGTTTTCAATGACAATATTCTACAATTATGCATCTGAGATAATGCGCGTCAACTTTTTATTTCAAACAAGACTAGTAGTTCCAATATTTTGGGTAAATCCGTCTCGATAAAGCATCAAGCTTTTGATAAAACTATCCTGTACAATTTTCGACCCCTTTCCCATGCTCGTTATCTCTCAACAATTTTTATTCTCAAAATGGCTTTTTCAAGCTCTCAATGCCAAACTGACTTTTTCTATTGCCCGTATGATATTAATGGGTGCTTGTTTAGTTGATTCGACTTCAATTTTGCAAAATTTTTTATAGATTTTGTTACGCATAAGCGTTCTTAGAGAGGTTCACCAAGATTTTATTGAAGGATTTTCCTTTAGAAAGGTTTAGGAACTCATAATTTCCATTTAGAGTGTAAAATTTTTGGAGTTCTTCGGTAATGGTAGGTATACATCTAAATATTTTGTTATTTACTAATTTGTACTGTTCCCATTTTTACTTTCTCTTCCCTATATGAAATATAGAATAGAGAAAGTATTGTTTTCGTCCAAAATTTTCGATGTCAAAATTTTAGTGGAAATACACGTTT
>JAHWXV011087513.1:0-10427 GCA_024586415.1 Phrixothrix hirtus
TTAAATTAATTTTAGAGTTTGCAATTTAGGTGTATAGGAAAGTCATTAACGTCAATAAATTCAAATTAAATTTAAAATGTGTAAGAGAAAGTCGTGTGTTCTCACACCAGATTTTTTGTTAAGTTGCAATGGTTCAAAATTGAACCGATTATATAAGAGAAGTTTGTTTTCAGGGGTGTTTAATATTATCTTTGAAAGATAAGTAACATATAAATTTATGCTGAACCTGTTCTAAGGTATTAGTGTGGGATGCATGTATTAGACTTCAATATTCCAAGAAAGGATGTGTTAATGAATATATAGGATCCTGACTGAAGCAGTATTAGTAAAATCTTTGATGCAGTGTTTCAAAAGTCCGACATTTCTACAAAATTGTCTTATTTATATACTTAAAATTTACATTTGCAAGTGCCTGCTGTATTAATATGTGGTCTCTTCCCATGTATATTTACTCTTCATTTGGTCAATCAGATATTCCTTGCGCTTGAAGTAGTGTAACTTTTATTATCTTTTTTCTCATATATTTCTTGCTATATACTTACAGATTCTTATTCTAATATACTTTATAGAAAATTTTGTATGTAAACTGTACTTCACAATTCAGTATTTTTTCTATCATTGTTTGTTTACTTTAAATGATGTAATAATTGAATCTTTGTTTTTGCTTTTTACTTAATCTTAGGCTTGTACCTTATTCATAGCCCCACATTTTAGTGACACATTGTAATACATGATTGAACTTACCCTTCGTTAAATTGCCAAATTGTAATACCTCAAAATACTACCTTCACTTGTCTGTAATATGGTTATAACTTTTTAACTAAAATTTGTGTATTATATGCCACAGCTGATTAGTTCTCGCTCTCAGGTTTAATGCCAATACACAGATTTGACAATTCTAAATAGTCATAAACATGTATTCCAACGAGTAATTTTTAATTAAAAAAACCAAATGAATGAAACAGTAAATTGAATAAAACCTAAACACCAAAGCAAAAATAAAAAGAAACAGAATCAATACAAATCAATTGCTTACATCTAACAAATTATATGCTAACGGTACTTTTTACTACGATTTACTTTACATCGGAATTATTTTATTTGCTGTCTCGTTCTTTGATTCAAGAATTAGCTATACTAATAATTCACAAAAGATTGCTCATGAATACTGAACATACAATCACTAGATCATGTAAACTGTGTCTTTAATGGTTTTACATCTTTATTGCAAGTACGTAACAAATACTTTATTTATATGCTGATTCAATACTTTAATTAGTTTACTTATTCTGTCTAAACTTTGGCGGATTTAATTTTCAGCAAGCTTCTTTAAAAACTGTTCACCTCACTTGTATAATCATCACTCACTTGATTTGGTTACAACTTTGATAAATACGTTTTGATGACGTTTTGCAATTATGTCAACTGATGCGCCTTTGCTCCTAGCAATTGATAGCTATGATTATTTAGTGCATCTTCTACTAAAGACACCCGATAACGGTTTGCCAATTAATCCTTCAACAACCGTCCCTCGACTAATTGAAGTTCTATCCAATTTCATCCTGCCCTTAGTTTGACCAGATGTGGGATTTTTCAATGTATGCATTTCACATGTGCCAACAACTACAAACACGTCATCATTGTTCACATTTTACCATGTTATTTCTGTTGATAAGTACCCGCATCTTGTTTTACACAATGCCTTCACTTATATATTTTCTACCATACACTATCTGATTGTTCTGGAATTTGCTCATGCTAAGAAATATTCAACTTAAGAAACTTATATTAACTTATAAAAAATTATAAATTAAATATCTTAACCTACACATGGATTTTAACTAAAAAAAATTTGGGTAAATGTTTGTTCATATTTCTATGAAAATTTGTATGTTAACCACATTACAATGTGTGTCAGAGTAACGTCAGCTTTAATTACAACACACAGCTGAAAAACAAAATATATTTTCTTTCATATTTATTTACAAAAAATACTTTACAATTCCATTTCCATCAACATTTTTACATCAATAAGAAATATTTACACTAGAAACAAAGCCCTTTGAAAACTCGATGGCAATATTATAACTTTATGAAAACAAGTTCCGACTGTGAATATTATAAGTATTTTAATAAACATTTATAAAACATTATTAAACTGAAATACAGTGTTCGTTGTTAATCTGAACTAGTTGGGACGAGGATGACTCCGATTGTCTATTTGTTCTGATTAATGGACCTCATTAAAAAATACTGATTTGATGTATTCGTACATTACAAAGACATCTTTATAAAATTTAATAATCTAATAAAAAAGTATTTATATCATGATGGTGTTAAGATAATTTTTAAGGGTTTTGATTATCGATGTTTTCGATAATTGCATCCGAATTAACAACGTTCTAGTAGTAATTTTGTTAAAATATCGAAGTTGTATAAAAATTTGAAAAAAGATCTTTATAAAGCTTTAGTTATCTTCTGCTTAACTAATTTTCTATATACAATATCTTAATTAATAATAAATTTAAACAAATTACATAATAAATATTGTAAAATAAGTACTAAATTTAAATTTTTTACGCATATTTTTAACAAACATGTTTAACAATAAATTAGTCACATAAAAATGAAGATGTGTAAAAGCTGAAACAATTCAAAATAATGCTATACAAAAGTAAAAAATTTGTATTAATTCTTGCTTAGGCACTCCTGGTATATCCAATCAGATTCTTAAAGAAGCCTTTTTATTATATAGCTATTAAATTAATAAACATAGGTGGTCCCTAATAGGCATGCAAAATCACATTTTAATAGCACAAAATGCAAATAATTTTTGGCACCTTTTGATATATTCAAAAAGCTCTCGATTGATAAATTACAGCAAATCTAATTTAAAAAAATACCCTGAGCTTAAAAGCTACATTGTTATTTACAATTAAGAATATAATTATAACAATGTTCAAAAACTTCTGTATATGGTAAACAGACATAGAATATCTAATGAAAACAAAACAATTTAAATAACCACCCTTTGTACCCATGGGAAAATTTTAGCAACTAAAATGGTTTAACTTAATCTATTTTTATGCCATTACTTTGGGTATTTTGACTAACAAATCCATTGTTAATTCCATTTGAATAACAAGATTTATAAGTACTCGATAATTCACTTTCAAGGTAACTGCTTGTTAAAGTACCATTTGTTATTTTACCATTCGTGACTGGTTTCTCTTCTTCTAGTACAGGCTGCAAAAATTATTGATAGATTTAATCAGAGACAAGCTTATTATACTTACCATACAGGCACCGGGATTATTATTTTTCACAGCCTTTTTATTTGAACTATATTTGACTTTATAAAAGTCGGAAAATAGAAAGAGGAACATAGCTCCATGAAAACCGATCCAAATCATGAAAGATTTGGGATAGTTACATTCGGTAAATAATAACTGGAATTGATGTGAAAATATCATAACAAACTGTACCATTTGGAATGTAGTTAAATACTTCTTCCACCAAATATATTTTTGATATCTAGGACCCATTGCAGACACCATATAATAAAAATACATTACTATATGAACGAATGTGTTAAGTAAAGCGAAAAATGTACTATGGCCACCTGAAAATAAAAATTGTATTTATTTGCAAATTCTTAAACAATTACTAATGCTGATTGCTTTTTTTTCTCATGTACATATTTCATTATTAAATTTTTAATGATTAACTATTTAATAATTTTTTAAATTATTTCGTGCAATTTTTTAAAATAAGTCTATTAAAGATTTCAATTCAACGATTTTTTCAATTTATTTTTAACTATTGCAACATTTGTAAAACTAAAATATTGAAATACAGTATAACTCTATTATAACAAACTTGGAAATTGCAAGCTTTTTGTTCATTATAAGTGATCATTTGCTGTAACAAAACCATTGAAAATGCACATTAACACAATTATATCAGCTACAAATTAAAACTGAGTACATATTTGTATCAAATCACATGCATTAATTTTTTTCTTAGAGCACTTCGTGTTGTATTAGTAAATGGAAAAGTAAGGTTGACGCTTATTTAAACGCAGTCTGTGAAGCATAAAGTTGACTTTAAGTGAAAAATGTATGAACTGTCGAAGATGATCGAAGGCTAACTAAATTACCAAAAGTTCAACAAAATTCCCGTAAATCTTTGCAAACTCATGCGATGCAAAGCATGCCAAAGTGGAATTCTTCACAGGGGATTTTACTTTTACAATTCCTATTGCTTCTCTTTACCGTGCAGCACTGAAAAAATAAACGGATGTACATTCGAATACATGAAATAAATCTTATGCAACATTTTTCTTCACACTTTGCAGTGTCACACAGCAATTAAATGAGCAACAAGCTTTACAGAAGTTTTACTAACTTTTGACAATTTCGGTGATTTTCAAACACCTTCAGCAGATCTCATTAGAGATCAATTAAAGATAACTTTATGTAAGTGTAAAACCACGCATAAATTGGCATGCATTTAAAAATTACAGTGCGCTGCACTGTATTTCACAAATGAGCGATAAGTTTTACATGTCTAATGGAACTCTTGATGCCTATTTTAAAACTCCTTTATCGGTATCTAATACGTTTATCTAATGTAAGTAAATAGGCTTAGTTACTTTCTTTGTTATTTAATTCTCAAAATTAGTTAGTCTTTTCAAATTAAATTTGTTATAAAAGATCATAAAATCTAATTTACAATAATTAAAGTGTTCGTTATAAATGAGTTTGTTAAAAGCAATCATTAATAAATGTAAATCAGTTCAGGACTTTAGATTCTGTTCATTATATCACAGGTTCGCTATAACAAAGTTATACTGCATAGTAATACAGGGTATCCCAAGAATACCTGGTATCACAAAAACTATGGATACCATGACCTGCAGAACAAAATTTTCTTAAGAAATTTTTTCAAAAACGTCTTATTTTTGAAATAGTATAATTGTTGTCTTTGATGTGTATTACTTATCTGTATATCACGAAATATGAAATATAACATTGTTTATAAAACTATTTATTTTAGAAGATGCTACTCTACCGGACATATTTTAGAATAGTGTTTCTAAACCTCCTGTCTACGAATCAAACAGGTATGCAAAAAATTTAAAAATAATTTTTGCAAAACAAAATAAATAAGAAATATTTTTTTTGCAATAGTAATTTTTAGGAAATAATATTGTTGTGGGTCCACATAAAAAGAATTGGATATTTTGTTTTAAAATATCTTCATAGAACATGTTTCAAATTTGAAAAGAAAATGAATTGTATTAATTTCATGCCTGACATTTAAGATAAAACAATTTAGAATCTTGTGTTTTTAATGAATAATTTAGTAGCATGCAGCATGAACAAACAATATTTTTAAAAATTAAATATTAAAGTGTATAGCAACCTATTTAAAACTGTTTTAAGTTATTTCAAAGAAAGTAAACAAAATTAAAGAACTTTTATAGGTCAAACTACTACAAACATGCCCTAAACAAATATTACATGTTTCTATAAGCAGTATTACATTATAGTAATACAGTTTTATTATAGTTCAGGGGTTGGCAAGCTGTAGCTCTTTTAACCACTTAATGTACATGCCCGTGTCTGACACGGGCACTCTTTAATGACAATTTTGCACGTGCCCACGTGTCACACGGACGACCACATTACTTTGCTATACAAATTTCATTTGTCTGTTCCAGACACAGGCAACTGATGATACGTTTGTGGAATTACTTTTCCTATTAAATAATATACATCGGTAGTATTATTGAATTACTAAATTAAATAAAAAATGATATAAAATTTAGAATTTATCATTATTTGGCGTTGTGCTTTCACATGGATATTCCACAAGAAAATTAATATAGTAAATACTTTCTGATACCAAAATTAATATTCGTGTTTTTGTTTACTACATAATAAATTTCTCTAGGGTTCTGGAATTACAAACATGTGTGCCAAGCTAGCATGATTGTTACAAACATTTTGATTTATGGTTACATTAGAAAGTAGTCATTCAGAGAAGAATGTTTATAATTCATAGTTGTGTTACAATGCAGCCCAAAAATTATATTTGATCTGAATTAATTACTTATAAAATATTTATATAAATGTTACGAATGATATTTTGTCTTTATTGAAACGAACATAAATATCTACCTACGCCACTGGTAATTTTTTAGCGGCTCACTGATATCTCAAAAACTGTAAAAATATAATGAATACAAATTTCCATTTTATATACATATGCGAATATTATGAGTTTTTCAAAAAAAATTGTTTTTAATTTATGCCCCTACCTGTATAAATGCACTTACTATGCCCATGAAACATTGTTTTTTCTATTAATTATATGTGTTTAACAGATTTATGAAAGAAAAAAGATGGATTATTTTTTGACAGAAATTGATGCATGTAATTGCATATATTTCCTATTCAAGTTACTGTCTTGTGGCTCTGTAGGTAATATTCTGGTACATATCATTCTAAAAATGGCTCTATACAAAAAAAAAGGTTGTCAACTCCTACTGTAGTTCAATTCATAATTCCATTTATTTAGTAGACAGGATTGTATTTAGAGCGAAATATATAATTTAATTTTCAAAATTTAAAAATTGTTTTTGAAACAAAATTATATAAGTATCCACAGTTTTCATGTTGCCTATTTTTGAGATACCTGTATATGGATAATTAGAAAAGATAAATTCCGAATACTGTTCGGATCATATAGTTCATATGACGTGCATTTATAATCTGAATTTCGTTCTACCAGTAAGTGCATCTAATTTAGTTACACCATTAATTATTTTTGCATTATAAAATAGGTAAACCAGTATATACATTCAGAATATGTATAAACATAAAACAATAAAGTTAATTTGCATAGCTTTATAGTATTACATAGACAATTCAATTTTTAATTTCAACTACAAAATTTTATTGTAAGAAAAATTTGGATGACAAATACAAGAAAATACAAATTATAGAAATCATTTTACACAACAGCTATTCAGATTACGGAGGCATTCGATTTATTAATACATTGCTGTATAATGTATGTTCAAAAATATTTGTTAAAGTTTCAGGTTTTATATGATAACAGATATTCTGGGATAATAAAGTCATTAATAACCAGGATGTAGACATAGACAGAGATAAAATTGTTTTGTAAAATAATAACGAGAAGAGTATTAGGGATGCTCTGAATAAATGATACTATTACTGGCTCTAGTACAGTTCTGACATAACAGTGCCTAGAATAAATGCTTAAGGTGGTTGGTGATGATAAACCTTGTGTCTTTGTTGGCAAATTCTATTTCTCATATTTCTCCTTGATGTCTTATGACACATGGTAACATTATGTATTCATAGACAGTGTAGATTTATTACTAAATATGGTATTGTTTTACTGAATATGCCAATTTACTCATTGTCTTCTGTGTAGCAGAATACGGTACCCACAAACATTTTTCAACCTATTACCTTACGCCAGTTCACTGCAACAACTCTTCGACTTTGAAACCCATTCCTGACTGTCAATCAGTGAAAAATTTGATCTTCACAATTATTGGTGATACGAGCTGCTCTGGTTTCCCTATGATATTCATTAGCCATATGGGAAAAATAATTGAACAATTCTGTATCCAGATAATTATTCCTCTATTACAGTTTGTAACATTTGCTTAATTTGTTTTGTTTTACAAACTACGATTTAAATTGGTTAAAATTTTCCTTATTTGAGCGCATTATTAGGTAATATGTGTTTTTATTTAATCATTCTTTAATTGTATTTCTTCAAAATCGTTGGAAACTAATATTTAAGTTATTCAATAATTTTAATGCAACTTTGGTTGCCAATCATTCTTTATTTCTTTTAAAACTAACATTTCCTAATATTTACATTCAAGTTGTAAGTTTTACATCAAATTTTCATTTCATTAAACCATAATAATTAATTCTGTTTATGTATCAAAAAAGAATTTTTAAATTAAAGTAAATGGGGATAACTTAGCTGCCCACGTACTTTTTACTCTTTACTTTGTTCACGACGCCTGAAGAAGTTATATCATTATATTTTGTTGTTAGCGGTTAATTTCAAATTTCATAACTAATGGTTTTGCAATCTAGAATCAATAGAATCATGGATTAAAATTATCTCTTGTTTTACTCGTTATGGAATTATTTGAATTAGTTAGTTTTGTGATGTGAATTTTTCCAGTTCTAAACATAACTAGGGGAGGGAATTGGAGTAGAGCTTGGTATGATTTTGACTTATGTGATAGTTGTGTTTATTCCGGAAGAACCAACAAGTAGTTGCATTAAAATTATATTGTTTTTTTGGATTGAGCTAAGTCCAACATGGCATAGCATTTAGAGGAAGATTCCTATCTGTTGTTGAGTTTGCACATAGCCATTTTACATGTTAGCTATACTACGAGTTAATATTTGAGATTGACTCTGGATAAACCCATCTATTACTCGAGTACTTTATTATGTTATTAAATTGTGGCATTGTAAAATTTCGGTAGAAACTAAATTTTCATTATCATCAAACTTGGATTTTAATTGATATTATTTTCTTATTTCAGCACAAAATTTCATTAAACAATTTGTTTTATTAAACAAAAAAATTTTTTTTATCTCAGGGGTTTAAAAATAAATTTTCATATAACATTGCATAATTAAACAACATTGTTGTTTGTTTATTTAAATCATATATTTTATAGAATTATAATTTAATTATTGTTGTATAGCTTAAGAATTCATTGAATTTAAATTGAATTTGTTAAGATTCGCTTCTAAGTAGATTTATTGTTTCTATTCGAAACATATCTGTACTTACGAGACAGTGGTAATTTAATTAGATTTTCTTCTAGAAAAGAAGTTTGTAATAATTCATTTGTGCCTTGGAATAATACTAATTTGTTTAGACTTGAAGATAATCATATGGTTCCGTCATTATTTGATAGGTACCTAGAAGAAATGGCAGCTGAAGATCAATATTTCCAGACCATGAAACCTAATGCTCAATGGAATTGGTATCTAAACTTATTTAAATTACTTCACCTTAAATTGATATATTCAATAACTTGTCCAATAAAATCATATTGTAATTTAGAATGTTATTCAGAGTTATTATATTATACTAATTGTTACAATGAGCGCTTACCTAGCTGAAACAAAGAGTGTACAATGTAACTGCAAATGTTTATCTTTATATTTTCAACATTCAATTTATTAAGATAAAACCGGCACCCTTGGATATATAATCTACAGCCTTTGTTATACACCAATTCCCACTATCCTGAGAATTCTTTTGCAGAGCAAGCCAGCATCAATACTTTTAAATTATAGTCTAGATTAAATTTTTGTTATATTAGAAATTAAATTCAGAGTAAAATATATTTATTATTTTAAGAGCATTACAAGTTTGCAATTTGGGTATAATTTTGATTTTGTCTTCTATTGAGTAAGGCTGTCAAATAAATGATCAACAAATAAACGTTTAAACTGATTTTGTAAAAGATAACTGAAATGTCCAACAATGAATGATATTTGATTGGTCAAATATTTTAGTTGTCCTTAGATACTGTCTGTTTTTTGACATAATATGACATTACTTATCATTTGTTTCTGAACAGATTATAAACGCTTAGATAAAATAAATACACAAAAATTATAAGATACACAATTTGGCAGTTGATGTTTTGAAAATGAAACTAATTAAGGTTACTTAATTTATTTTAAAAATGTAAATAGGCTGGTGATGTTGCAATATCTTCAAAAATCAAGAAGTAAATTACTTAACAGTACAAAAAAACTATACAAATACCATTTGGTTTATTTGTTTCTCCTTCAAGCTATGTTTACATGGTAATATTTTACTATAGCTATTAACAACACTGACTTTAAATAACTTATAAATGATAGAGTTGACTATAGAGGTACATTATATGGTCAACATGTATCTTGACTCACATCAATTATATTTTGCATAAACGTTGTTGTAGAAAGAACAAATTGTAAAAAATATCTTTCCATTAGAGACAATTTGGAATTTTCAGCAGGTACCTTTCTGCTCGCAGTGTGAGTGAAAACCGATGTACGATACATATCAATAAGAATTGATGCCTACAATAAGCCTGTGTGTATAAATTTGTTTTATTTTTCTTTTCTTTGCATGTGTCGCCGATGAAGCAGTAGCAAAAAATACAATACAGCTCTTTATATTCTATTGTTTGCCACCTTTTCATACAAGAACATACATGTTCAGTTTAATTTATAAATTCAAATATTTGTTTACCTTAAATATTTATGGAAACTTTCACAGTTAGTATTCATAATTAAAACAATTTTTGGTTTAAACTGTGTAACTTTAATTAAAAAATTAAACGTTTCGAA
>JAHWXV011087618.1:0-11133 GCA_024586415.1 Phrixothrix hirtus
GTTTAACAATGTGAAGTTTGCACTGGAAACATCAGCTGGTGCCTAGCAACAATCAGTGTTACCAAGGCCAGCAATATAAATAGCAGCCCTCGTAGTAACTATTTTTGTAATGTTCACTTCTTTGGATATTTGCGAAGTATAGATTCTATAATATGATAAATAGTGTAATTTTTCTGGTTTAAACTATTAGAATAGTTTTGACAATAATATTTGTACTGTAAGATAATACCTAAGAAATTATCTAAGAGTGCCTATCGGGTCTCAATGCCATGCCATATTGGACTTAAAATTATTATTTTTTGTCTGTTTGTAGTTTTTGTGGTTAACGCTTCAGCGTGCCGAAATTTCCTTTGTGCTTGTTGGATGGCCGTTTCAGCATGTCCTTCTTCCGAACTTGAACGAGGTTACCCCTAGTAATAACCTTTTATATGTTAAACAATTGTCACAAGACCTGAGATTTTACTTCTCTATCTAGAAAGAACAAATGTTTTTAAATGATTTTTGCCTCGCCCAAGTTTTAACACAATGTCATTAAAATTTTTTTGGATTAGTCACAACAACTTTCGTTTTATCAATTTTTTTTGGGACTTCTAAGAAGCGTATAAGTTGTTATACGAAGAATAATAAGAATCCAGACTTAATTAAAATGCGTGATGTAGCGTCTTACAACTGTGACAGTTGACGACTACATGCCGAAGGAAAAAACTTAAAAATTTGTCAAGCTTCTATTATCGCACATGGTGATGTCTAATAACACATATGATTTTCCAGATGTTGACGTTTAACATGAGAATGTACTAGAATTACCTATTTGCGCAAGTTCTTAACAACTTTTAACATCTTCACACAAAAATCAAATAACAAATCGTTACCTTGCGGTCATTATAATTTACTTTCACAATCAGAACAAGAAGAAATTACTGTGCCATTTACTTGTAAAAACAAAAATATTTCGAACTAAATAATTCGTTAAGACTATTAAACATGACATCTATCCAACACACCAAGCAGCCCATAATAGTGTGAAGAAAATTCGTTAATTGCAAAACAAAATTCAGTTGAAAAACAACTATTTATAACAAAAATAGGAAATAAAATATTGCTTAATCGTATGATTTTTATCGAAATACAATTTTTATGTATTATGTAGCGCCACGGTACAAATTGACAGTGCAACGTAGGCTTGTATACATTGATGAGGAAGAAATTTTCGCCCTAGCTAGATCACTGGAGTTGGAATGATTCTAGCTATCAAGATGACGTTATCACATTTGGAACATCTGTTAAACTTGATGTCAAAATAAATGAGTATCGAAAATAAAATAAAAGCATATTACCTCCCGAGATAGTAGTAAAAGCAAATTTGAAAAGTTACTAGTTACCGTTATAATGATAAATATCCAACGGAAAAATAAGTAATTAAGGTGCACGGTAGCCAAATGCTTAATTATAATATAAAAAAGTTAAACTGTGATTACTCGAGGACACATATTTGACGAAATCTGGTATAATAACAATATTTTCTAAATTTTATATACATTCTAAATAAAACTTAGTATTTGGGCTTAGCAATTTTATTGAGGAAAAGAAACAAAAATTGGCACCATCGATACCGTCGAGATAAGGATTCCTTGTCTTGAATTATTTCTTCTAGATTATGTATTCTAGTAACATATCTTTAATGTACATTTTGCACATAAATGTAAGAGCAATGTAAGTAAACAATTTTATACAGACAATTTTTATCATAAAGTTCACGCGTACGCTACTTTAAAAAGACTTAAATAAATACATTGGCTAAACTTATCTAGTTGTTTTTTGCCTAGCACAATGGGACAAGTTAAATAGCAGGGCCGGGTTAAAAAGTTTCATTGCAAATATTTTGAAAAGTATGCAATTTAGACGCATGATTCATGAACGTTTTTTATCGTGTGTATCAAAATGTATTTGATGTGAGAGTAATGCACTTTATATCCTGGTATAAATTGCACAATATTCAAAAGTCTGTTGTTATCAATGTTAACGAAATCTATATATTATTATGCAGAATAACTAAAGATTTTAGTTAATACATATAATGCTTAGAATACTTAGTTATTACGCATATTAAAAAATTTTTGGTATTAGCAGTAACATATACACCAAAATCTAAATATGGAGTTAAACAATGTCAAACTAAAAATAATCATTAATTCATAGAGAATAAGATTCCTAAAAAACCAAAATACTAAAACTAAAAATGTCTGCAATACTAAAACTAAAAATATATCTAAGTAATGTAATATTAATATTGTCGACATTGTTTTTGTTAAGATGTGAATTTGTATTTGATTTATTTTTGTTTTACTTTGTAAATGGCGCACATATTGTTTACATTTTTTTTTATAAGTTGCTAGGACTACACAATTCTTCTAAAAACCATTTTACCGATATTTCTTTTAATTTTCAACCTATACGCCATTTTATTTAATTTAATTCCTTATTTCTCTAATAAGTAAAAGAAGTAAAATAATTTTTTGGAAATACAAGGGTACTCTAAAATACATTTAGGTTAATGGAGTCTCGCGACGCCAGTAGATTTTTAACGTTCTCCTTTCCTATCTATGTTCCATCGAACTAAAGCATTATCAATTGTTAGGACATTCTGGATACAATGCAAGTGATTCAAGTGAATCAAATTAATTAAGCGATCCTTTTATATCGGTTTATGATATAAATTTTCCTACGTAATATTTCCCTAGGTGCGCTTTTTATTTTATAAATAAATATCTTCTGTAGTACATTATTTGCAACTTGAAATAGACACCAAAATCTAAATTTCAATTTCAACCTTACTAAAATAAAACAAAATTATCAAAGTCTTCTTTCCTATGCAATTTGATTTCTGTTTAAACTCGAATAGTTTACAAACTGATACTGTTCATGTAATTAACAATAAATTGTCTGTTTTGGCTTTATGTAAAACCATATATTCAAAGTTGGGAATTATTCTTAAATAAATGCCCGACTACAATTATCATTCTATTCCCAGTTGTTCCTGACTTCTTGTGTGCCTTAGTCGAGACCGTTGAGATTTTACTTTAATTAAGAGCAAAATATATGCACTGCAACTTCGAATCTAATTAATCTGCCATTTAGTGGTAATAGGAAAGTTTATTTGTCATCCTAAGAATTTAAATGTAAACTGTTCAATATTTAGAGTATAAGCAATGTTTTAGAACAGTATATAAATTATAAAGTAGCTTTCCTAAATATCGAAAAGTGCAGAAAATTAAATGGAGACTCGCAACTAAGGAACTAAGTTTTGTATCGCGATTTCATTTGTACTTATATTGAGAATTAAAAGCCTTTTTCTGCACCGCAAAAATAAATAGAAACCAGTCAACGGATGCTTTCATGATATATTTTAAGACAGGATTTAGTCCACTCTTGGGTTTTGTATACTTCCGGTTTATAAGTACGGATTCTTAATTCATTTTCCCACCATTTAGATATTTAGGAAAGTTATCTCGTAATTTATATACTATGATTTGAAACAATGTATATAATTTTAAACTTCAAAATAATTTTAAGTTGACACATACAAGAGCAGTGAAACTCTTTTTCACGATTATTACGTTTGTATTACCGACAATATAACTCTCATGAATACAATTAACAACAATAAATGGAAACTTTCAAAACTGTATATAAGTAGCAGTAGTTTAAGACTATCAAAGAAATTACTAAGGGCCAAGAGCGTGTGAATTTTTTAGTGGCGTAAATTCCATCTTGTTAGTCGAGATTGGAGACTTTCCTTTCTCATCATTTCAAAATAGTGATTATTTCGTATTTTTTAGTTTATTCGATTTTCTTAGGAATAAAGGACAGAAATATATCTCAAATCAAATCAAATTCGATTAGATGGTTTTTGTTTGGTGGCAGTAACTCAGAAGTCATGCCATTTCAATATTTTCTTTATTAATTAATTTAATTTTAATACTGAGATTTATTTTTGGTTATTATATTCTTTGCCGAGTTGAACGTTTTGAATTTTGAATATCATGTAGTAAAATTTGTGATTTCATTTATACTTGATTTTGCTACAAAATATATAAGCTATTTACTTAAATTTCGTGAATTTGTTTACGGCGATGAAGCTGATACTACAAGCAAAGTTGGCAATTTTTGGTAAGACTTGTTTCAACGATTTGATGCCTATTTACCATTTTATCATTTTTTGTCAATTGCATTACATGTATAATTGATGTTTAACGTGGGATTCAGATACTCCTCGTTCATTAATTACATTTATTGGCATTTTTAAGATGTACCTATGTACGCTAGTTTCTTCTTTTCAAATGGGTATACAAGTACAATACAGTTCAAATGTTACCAAATATTACGTTTTACTCATGGTTTGTTAATGAAATAATGCTTGGGGCTAATTTTCTTTAGAAGTCGTAAATATGCAATTATACGAGTATTTCTGCTGTATTCAGCATCTTGAATTATTTTAGTTTATGCACCTTAGACTTATAGTTTCTCTGAGTTACCGTTTTCCTAACATACTTTTCTAGTACATTTGTTTTCGTATCTATCATAACGAACGAAAACATTCTAATGCTACTAATTTTCTTTTTATAAATAGGATTATTGGCACTATTACGAACGCCAGTTCTTAATTTGAAAGTTTGTTTAAAATCTTCCATCTCTAATGCTTGTATTGTATTCGCTGCTAAAATCGTTGTTATTGCCAATTTAATTCATATATTTATGGCCTTTGAATTGTACATTGAAGTCGGAATACACAACACATGTTTGCAAAATTTATCTGCATAAACCTTCATGCGTTGTCCGCCACATCCTGACTGAAATGAATGCCAAGCAACATTTTACTTTAGAATTTATAGTGGTGAACTTATATACCTTGGCTGAGATACATCTGCGTAAAATTATAATATATATATAAAATATGCACTATAACACGGTTATAGCGAATATGTAATATAACAAACGATCACCTATAACGAACAAAATCCCATTTATTATCGTATTATTTTACGACTGCATTTAACGAACACCTTTATAACGAATGGACGAAAATAACGAACACTTTAATTATTGTAAATTAGATTTTACGATCTTTTATAATGAACTTAATTTGAAAAGACCAACTAATTTTGAGAATTAATCAATAAAGAAGATAAACAAACTTGTTTATTTACATGCATTAGATGTAAATGCTAATAAGAGTTTTAAGATACACGTTGAGAATCACGTCAGACATATAAAGCGTCTCGCTTATTTGCGAAATATAGCGCCACGTACCATAATTTTTACATAAACGCTAACTTATGCGTAGTTTTACGCTTACATAAAGTTATCCTTAAATGCGATACGGACATTTTACGTCTCCGATATTTGCTAAAGGTGCAAGATCATTGAAATTGTCAAAAATTCAATGAAACAACCGTAAAGTTTATCGTCTGCCTAACTGCCTAACAAGACACCACAAAGCGTGGAGAAAAACGTTACATGGAATTTATTTTATTTATTCGAATGTACACCCATTTATTTTTGTAGTACTATAAGGCGAAGAAAAGCAATAGGAATTGTAAAAGTAAAATCCCCTGAGAGGAATTTCACTTCGGCGCGTTTTGGGTTGCATGACTTAGCGGAGATTTACGGAAATTTTACTGAACTTTTGGTAATTTAGTTGGTATTCGATAACCTTCGGCAGCTCATACATTATTCATTTAAAGTCAAGTTTTTGCTTCGCTTCTCCGTGTTTAAATAAGCAACAAGCTTACTTCTCCACTCATTCACGCAACGCGCTGAAGGGAAATTATTTGCATAAAATTCTACACAAATCCGCACTTGGTTTTAATTTGTAACTCGTATGAGCGGGTAACGTGCATTTTCAATGATTATATTACAGTAAACGATCGCTTATAACAAACAATCTCTACGTTCGTTATAACAGAGTTTTGTTATATACATAAGGTTGTTCGCCTAACCTGTTCGTTAAAATATTCTGAACTTCCCGGTAAAAATTTAAATTTTAAAATCCGGTATATAATGTAACTCTTTCATGTAGTTTCAAATAAAATATTTTTAGATATTGATCACTTCCTGTTATACCGGAAATCGACACCAACTCTCTTATTTTAAATAGAATGGCTTACCTTTTTTCTTTTTTTTGGATTCTACGGATTTTTTAAAGTGGGTGTGTTAATATATTTAATTCAAACAAAGTGACGGTTCCAGAGATATTTTGATTTCTTTGATAATTTTGTCAATTACTTCATCATTTTCAGATCTGCGTATTTAAAATATTACTAGCAATATTTTAAAAACTATTTGGTAAATTATTAACCAATGGTGAACCTTTTGATATGTGCCAGAATTAAATTAAGTATATAGACAGGGGCTTCAAAATTTAACGATCAATTTGAATTTTAAAAAACCCTAAAAAGTAATTTTTTTCAAATGGAACACCCTATAAATTATGACATTTTTCGAGACTGATGTATAAGTTCCCTACTGATTTCAAGAAACAGGGCGTTATTCATATAAAATACGGGAATTTTTAATAATGTTCATTTTGTAAAGTTACCAGTCACGCCTGGCAATAAACAATGCATGTAGTCATGAAAATTACCTTAAAACGTCAAATTAAGCGCGAAATAAACGATCAGTAATATATATTGTTTTAAAGAATTTTGCATCTTCTAAGACAGTTTTAATAAAGGACAACGGTTTAGAACATTATTCAAACGCCAATATCTTAAAATAGCTTTATTGGACGCAGAGTGTAATAAAATTGTTGGTAGAGCATGTCGCCTATTTAACGAAAGGCAACACCATTTATCTCACATTAACAAAACTAACTTTAGAAGAATTGAAGCTGGATTTCTGCGATTTGGTCTGTTTATTCAAAACAACATAATAAACACAGGAACTAAGTAACTATTAAAATTAAATAATAATCACAAAACAACTAGTGAAATACAACGAAAAAAGTTTGAGAAAGAATATGTTCTATTTAGTCTTCATTTCGTTTCCAACATTGTAATGCACGTTGCCTGCACGATTGTTGGAAAAAATAGGATGATTGAATTTAACTTCCCTATATCCAAAAGGATCGTGTTAGATCGAATTTTCTGTATAATACCGAAACGCCTACATTAATTTGAATTATCTATATAGATCATGAGACGAATTTAGATAATTGCAGTGAAACATATGTCACTTTTTATTGCTCTTGTTGATAAGTTTCAACTTATGTATTGGTAACATGTTTTATTTCTTTACCATTCTTAACGTTCTCGCATAGTGTATAAGAAAGCGATTAACATGGGTCCAAATTTCATTTGCGACAATTTCAACATACTTGCACGGTTTGAGCTTCCCTTAGCATATTAATTTTAATTTTAGCATAATGGATTTCTCTTCCAC
Source organism: Phrixothrix hirtus (assembly GCA_024586415.1). Lineage (NCBI taxonomy): Eukaryota > Metazoa > Arthropoda > Insecta > Coleoptera > Phengodidae > Phrixothrix > Phrixothrix hirtus. The sequence continues at coordinate 7,441 of JAHWXV011087618.1, forward strand.
CCTAACTTAATAACGATGTAACTGATTACTCTCACATTTTGAAAGTAAAAACTACGAAAGAGTCTTGCGAACTGACAAGTTTTTGGTGGTGATCGGTAGAAAGTGTTCGATGGTTGGGGGGATGGGTACGGAGAAAAGTTATCAAGGTAACATATATTTTGGGTTATATTGTGTGAAAAAAACGTATTTAAGTGTATATGATTTAATGTATTTTCTGTTTTAAAAAATAAGCGGAGTGGTTTTGTCTATGATAGCTCAGAAACTACTGCAACAGGTTGCTTTCAAATTTGAAAGGTACAAACTAGGGTAGGTTTTCTTGGGTTCAAAAGATAAAACGTATTGGAAGGAGGTGGAAGCAGAACAAAGTTTTTGGGATAACTTATTTTTGATTAGGCCATGTATATGCAGTAGCATATTGTAACAGAAATTAGAAACAATAAGTCGAAAATTCTAGCATCATCTAGAATGTTTTCTTTATAATAAAATAGGTGATGTAATCGCCATGACTCATTGCGGTAACCGATGCCTGTCAATTAGTTAGGTCAGTAATGAGTCATACCATTACAAATTATTACATCATTATTATGAGTAATATTCCGGAATCTACTATTGCTATTGTTCTAGAATTTATCTTTCCTATATAAACAGCAGATTAAATTCTCTTAGTTTAGTTTTTGTTAGAATCTTGTACTGCTCCTTACTGCTACACATATAAATATAAATATACATAAATAGAAATATAAATGTTTACTGTTAGTGGATTGTGAAATACATATTTAAATTGTTAAGTGTATTTAAATAATTGTAATTTTAGTGAATCAAAATAAACATTATAAAAAAATTAACTAGTTGCGTTACAATATGTTTTTTCGTCATTTTTCAATTGGGTGATCAGTTAAAACCAAGCTATAGGGTGAGGACGTGCAACAAAAGCTCGCTTGGCATGTAAGCAAATTCGCGTTTGTATAATGAGAATTGAGGTTTAACGGTACTTTAACGTATTTTTTTATAACCTACATATATTTTTTAATTATACATATAGTTGTATTTAATATTATTATTGCGTTTTCTATGTTTGCGTTTTATTCTTATTTTCACCTGTAGTTAAAAATACATTTTTTTATTAAAGTGTTTAGTTGCAATCAATTTAAATAAAAGGCTTTTTTGCAGTTCTTTATGGAAGTTTATTATATGAATAAAGTTCCTATGTTAGCCTATACAAGCACTCCACCTTTGTGATTGTTGTAAGCCTAGCCTTTTACGTGTTTTATATGATTTATTTTAAAAAATTAAATGGTCGCCTATCCACGCACTTACCACGACCAACCTTACTAAGCATTCGCGATCCTTCTAAATGTAGCGTTTTGTAATTTTTAAAAGGTATTTGAAATTGAATATGGAATATATGCACCTAAAGTAAATTATACGTCTTAAACTACCCTTAATTGGTAGATTGTGAAGCTATTAAATATAAAAAACAACATTTTTAAAAGAAAAATATTATTTAAAAAACTACGCGGTCAACCATTCAAGTATTTACCGCACCCAAAATTTTCTAACTTTTGCGATCCTTGTATAAGTAAGCGGAAAAACATTTATTAAGAGTGGAAGTTATCTGAAGTGAGCTTGCTTTTAATTTTTAATATTTGTTACGTGTCGACACGCTTAAAATAAATGACAAAAATTTATTGCGAAGTTAATTATTGAAAAGTAATTAAATAAATGAATTTATATTATACATAGTATAAGGGGGGATTACACTCTCTGCAACATTTTTGCGTTAACTGCGTTGTTTTTCATTAGCTTCCAACAAAATGGTAGCCATTTTGAGTTTTTGTTGTAAATTTATTTATTTAACTAACGTTTACTAGTAAACTTTCCAATAAATTATATTTTTTTCAATTGTCTTCTGCGCGTAAGTAAACTGTGTTATGATTACAGAACTATGTAGGCATTTAGATTCTTTTCTTTGGCGTTTACGCCGAAACAGATCAAAAATTACAAAGATATAAAAGCCGCATCAGGTTAGCCAAAATGTAGTTACAGTTTTTCTTGTATAAATGGGAAAAAAACTATTCGTTCAATTTTGTTCAATTACCTTTTGTTTCTTCTAGACAAATTTGTAATTCTCTCAACAAAAAGTGCTTATTTTTAGCGATAAAAAACAATTCGGTGACGATTCGATATCCTCGTCATCAATGAAGGCTTTACCATTCAAGGTGTTTTGTAAAGTATGAAACAAACGGTAGTCTGAAGATGCCAAGTCTGGCAAATATAGTGGATGTGGTAACACATCCTTTTCATACGATATCAGTTTTCACTGATGACCAAACTTGCATGTTGTCTAACGTTATCACCTTTGCGATTTGCCAATTCTAGATGATTCTATTTGATGGCATTATTTAATTTATCCATTTAACGACAGTACACGTCCAAATTAATAGCTTGGTTACTTGGAAATACTTTAAAATATATAGTATCACCAGACTGCCGGAATAACTCTTTTTTGGCGGAATATCCGCCTTTGAAGATGCTCTGCGCAGGTTCATCACGCTTGTGCCATCGTAAACGTTTCAATTTTCATCGCCGTTGTTATGTTTCAAAAATATATCATTTGCTTCACGTTTCAAGAGTATCGCATATATCAAAGCGCTTAGTGAGATGAATTTTTTTGAGCTTGTATGGTACTGAATACCAAGTTTACTAACGGATCAAAATTGTTTCAAATGGTTTTCAATGCACGATTTACATATTTGTCACTAATATCTGTTGGGATTCGATCGATGTTTACATTTTTACTATTCTAATCTGCAGACCGAAATTTAGCAAATCAATTCTACCTGTCATAAATTAAGACATCTTCGGAATATTATTAGGTTATCCTTTGGCGAAATGAGTAATTACTCTAAAAATATTATTAATTTTCTTCAAATAAAACGTTTACTGGTTGTAGCTTGGGGCAAACGACGTAATTTTAAAGGAATTGCTATGATCCTAGCGAGCAAAGACCCTTTTTACCGAAAACTAGTTTTATGGTTCTGATATTTTGACCTAAAAGATGTACATATATAAATTCGTCATTAACTTTATCTAATTTTGTAATTCCCCACCAAACAACAATTAATTTCAATAAATAAATAATGAAATATGACAGGTTAACGCTTATGCGAGAAAACAAAACATCAATATGTAAATTGTAATTTTATACACACAAATATTGCTTAAATATTACGTAAGAGTGAAATACAAAGACCTTTCGAAGCTACTTCGGATTCAGGTCAAACAAATATACAAAACGCGGTTCAACGCATCTAAGATAATTTACTAGCCGTAATGGAATTTTAAATTTTAAACTTTAAAATAAAATTACGTTGAATGTTTAGGAGTTTTAAATTTCCTTCCAATTTGATTTTATATGTTGGAATAAATTCTCGCTTACTTTCATGCTTGTTCATATTATTTCGAAGTGAATAATATATGTACTACAAATTAGTTGTTTGTAGAAGTTTGAATATTCTTAGTTCTGGGTGTTTGGTGGTCGAGACTTTTATTGATGTTTTATCAATTAATTTTTGGTTAGTCGGGCGGTACTGTTTATTTAAATTCAATTTACGGGGTCAACGACCACTAACCTCACTTTGTGGTAGCCTGTACTTTGTGTATGGACAACCTTGAACAATCGTTTACCTGTTA
>JAHWXV011087701.1:0-11123 GCA_024586415.1 Phrixothrix hirtus
ACATCAAGCGAGATTTGGACATTTCACCTCAATGTTTTTGAACCTTGATTATTTAAACTGAACTTAATGAAAGAAGTACTGTTAGGGCCACCTTAACTCACGAAAGGGGTCAATAGTTTATACTTGATAGTTAATTAATTAAGATTACGATATTTAAGTATTTAGTCTTTGTTTGGGGATCCCTATATCTTTCAATTACTTAATATAGGATAAGTTGTTCTTTTACTACAGATAAATTATTCATAAACCTTAGTGAAAAAGACGTGTAAATATTATTTTATGTGATTATAATTGTTTATGTAAACCGAATCCATATCTTCTTATTTTAAATACCTTTAGTTTTAGGAACTTAATATAATATATTTTCTTACAGGAATGTAAAAGGTTTAAATAAATAGGTACGCGCACAAATTATAAATTTTACAATAATATTCATGATACAACTTCTCCAGTGTCGTGTAAGAAACCCACTACATAGTAAGTCTCCTGATTATCACCATTTCATTCACGATTTGAGTTCATCGTCATTATCAGAAGTTTCCAGCGATCTATGACCTATCGTATATCCCAACCGGTAAGGTGGCGCCCAAAAATACTATCACTTTTGCCCAAACTTTGACTCGTAAAAGCCGTTCTGAAATTACAGTTCAATCCCTACCAATACCACGTTAAATCCCCTCTATTCGCCAACTGACGCTACCGGAGCATCGAACGATTTCAGAAACTAAAGCGGCATTAACCTCTACAACCTGAGGCCTAAGATATGGTTACCCTATTTTAAAGCCTCACATCCAAATTACTGAACACACAAAATACTGCTTAACTTCGGAGATGTTCCTCGATAACTCACTTCAACTTTTTTTTTTTTTGAAAAACCGCTTAGTCCGCGTAAAATAACATCATAGACGTAAGAAACACGGCAAGTTTTAAAAGAATCTTTGGGGTTATTTCCGATAAAATCGTGAAAAACCAAAAAATGACAAGAGTAAAGTGTCACTTTCAGTTATCCGATTGTAATCAAAATATTGCAGCCGCTTGTTTAGATGTCTAAAAATTTAAATATAAAATTTTGTTTATCTATGCCTTTTCGTTTTCGAAATATCTTGTTCACGCACAGGCACACCATACACACATACAAACCGATTTCTAAAAACATAATTTTCTGACTCAAAGGTATTTTCACTAAAATTTCGACATCGAAAATTTTTGATGAAAACGGTATTGTTTTCAAATTCGCAGTGTCTAAGCTTAACAAATCTATACTCTAAATAAACTATGTGTTAATGAACAGGATCAAACTGAGAAAATTCAATATAAATTAATTATTATATTGAAGGGTGTTTTATATAAATTAACAATCTCCCTTCCGTCTTAAAAATAATTTCAGAAAATCTGGTGTGACATAACACACGATTTTCCCTTATGCGCATACATATACAATTAGTGTCCACAAATGATAATTTTAGAAAGATAATTACAACGGTCACCCATTCAAGTTATTGGACAGGCGAAAGGGTGGTTAACTCCGGAAATTTTTTTTGATAACTTGCTTCAACGTATTTTTTCTGAAAACTGTTAAGTTCACGTAAAGGGGCATTAAGTACATAATCACCATAGCACATTTTTAAGAAATGTTATAGCTTTTTCAAAAAAATTGCAAAAAAACTTAAAAATTGCAAGAATGAAGTGGCACTTCTGGTTATTCGATTTTAACTAAATTCTTGACATTTCATTAGCAGAAGAGAGAAAAACTTAAATATTAAATTTCATTCTTGTATTATGCTTAGTTTTTCAGATATGTTGTTCTCAATTAATACTTTAATTACTTCTGGTTGCTCAATTTTCGAACATTTATTAGAGAAACTGCTTAGTTCTTATAAAACGGAATGAAACAGCTAAAAAATATACTGGGTTTTAAGAAAATTGTTAGAGCCAATTTCAAGAAGATCGTGAAAAATGAAAATTCGAAAAATATCTAAAAATGATAGAAATAAAGTGCAACTTCCGGTTATATTTTAACCAAATTCTTGATTTGAGATTCAAATATAGTTATGATCACAAATATAAATTTTCATTCAGCTACGACTTTTAGTTTCATAGTTATTTAATTTAGAGTGAATGGTGAAGGTACTTCCGGTTACTCAATTTATGGCAAAGTTTCTGAGAAACAACCTAAACTATGTGAAAAGCCATTAAATGGCCAAGAAATGAAATAAGTTTTTAAAAAATCGTTAGAACCGATTTCAAAATAATCGCTAAAAACGAAAAATTCAGAAAATATCTAAAAGCTTTAGAAATAAAGTTGTACTTCCGGTTATTCGATTTTAACCTAATTCTTGATTTAGCGTACAAAGGTAGTTAGGATTCAAATATAAATTTTCATTTATTTAGGACTTTTAGTTCCATAGTTCCATAATTATTTTATTCATAGTTAATGGTAAGAGTAGTTCCGGTTACTCGTTTTACGGAAATTTTTCTGAGAAATCGTCTTAATTATATAAAAGAGCATTAAACATCTAAGAAATACAATAAATTTTAAACAAGCGCTAGAGCGAATTTCGAGAAAATCGCGAAAAACCAAAAAATGACAAGAATAAAGTGGCACTTCCGGTTTCATATAGGTAAGAGAAAGTAATAATAAATGATTTAATGCATAAAGCGTAGCATTCAAAGACGATTTCCACTCGAGCGTGTACAAAACCCTGGGTAGCAAAGCGGCTGGGATTTGTCCAAAGTCACGGTTCAATCCCCGCCAGAGGTAAATTTTTCTAAAAATGCTACTATTCCAAATTTGATTATCTTATACATCCTCGCATTTATACATCTAAGTTTCTGTTGACAATAAAACGGTTTGAGGCGTATAATTGAATTTATACAAAACATCCTTCGGCATAATAATTACTTTATGTTGAATTTTCTCAGTACCATCTCTTTTACCTAAATTTCATATAGGGTAAGAGAAAGTACAAATGCGTAACAAATTGGGATAAATTCTACAAGTACTAAAATTAGCACGACTCGTAAATATTGAAATTTAAATACAAGATATGATTGTATTCGAACAATAAACTTAAATGGTAGAATAGTTGATTCTAAAATTTATGACACTTCGTGACTTTCAACTTTCAACACATCGTTTATTTTATTATGGTTGTAAAAATCATTAGCGTTGTAACGGCTATTCTGAGTGTACCAAGCCTAAAATCCTGTGGTCTAATTTCTTTTAAGGGACAATAGCTTTGTCAAAATTGATCGTACAAGATAGAATTACACTCATTACATACGCCTTAAATGTAACATGTGTTTACTTGGAGTTTTTCTTAAGTTATATACAGGTAAAAACTAGAGCTTTTTTGAAATTATTTGCCAAAAACTTATTTAGCTGTATTATTTGATGATAAATTGATTTTAAACTGAATTTCAGTGACCAAAAATTACTTTTTTGGTACGGCAATTCTGTACATCAGCTAGGTCTCTACGGTATCCATTTTTTAGTGCACATCTTTAGATATACAACTTTTAGCGATGTTATTTATGCAACTGTTTCGACGCTAAAGTTTTCAGTAACTGTTTCCATTTTAACTTCTATTCGGGTACCTAAAAGTACTCACCTAATAGTGCGCCCCTAGATGTCCCTTCCCGTTCAACTAATGCGTTTAATTTTGATATAGCACATACGTGACGATTGAAAGAAAATTTATGGAATACCTAACAACGGCACTCCTGTAGATTATTGATCGATATACTATAAAATCTAATGAGGCGGCTGAGAAGTGAGAAATTCCATTTTGAAACTGAATGTAATTTAATAACTGATTTTCTTGTTTTCAAAAATTCTGTTAAGATATTAATTTAAGAGAGAACAATACTATCTTAATCGAGACATTTTAAATTTCCTAACTTTCGAATTATTTTAACTAATCTTAAGCAACTTCGTTCAGTAAACAGAATTTAATTAAGAATTCTGAAGTTCTTAATTAAACATTTACAGAATCTTGACTGAATGTTTTATGAAATAAATTCTGAAGTACGTTAATGACTTTCAATAATTCACGCCTGATAGATTTAATTGCTTCAAGTTAGGTAAATGTGAAAAGTAATACCTACGAGAAACTTCCTAGACAAATCCATCGATTATATAAAGGTCAAAACAATTATCTTGTTTATTCTCAGTTGTCTCTGTTATATGCAAAAAAGTAAGTATTGAATGAAATTACAAAATCGTCGGTTCATTTAAATATTTATTCAAATACAAAAATCAAACTTACCACTAGGGAAATTAAATTCGCGTTTCTCGTTCAAAATAACGCCCGTGATACTAAAATCGTTAAGAATTGTGGCGTGAACCGAACCCTGGCTATCTGTATCCGGAAAACGAACTTGTTCGCCTCGAATAACGACTACTTTCTTTTTCAATATTTCGTTTAATTGTGGTAATAAGCAGTTAAATGCGATTCCGTCTCATGTTTATGGGGTACATTTCTTTTACATTAACTGCGCTTGAGGACTGTACAAAAATAAAAATTTAATTTAAAAGACTAAAAATTGTAACGCTTGATGCTGTATGTCCTAGACCTCATTGCGATACACCAAAGCATTCAAAAAATTAATCAACCTTCACCTCTTTTATATAGAATTATGTTGATTGTGCCAATAAGTATAAATAACACGCTCTTATTAAAATTTACAAAATGTGCTTAATCCTAGATTAACTTTCACCTTTAATAAATTGTATAAAAATTCTATGCAAATTTTTTAATTCCTGCCGTGTTGATTGATAGCACCGTGCAAACTTTTTTCCCAGTTTTCGCAAAAGAGCATCACTAACGTCTGTAATGGTGTTTATGTTGTTATAAGTTAGCAGTACATAATAAAATAAATACCTGTACGAAATGTTTGTTTTTGTGGCTGAGGCTTTGAGATGGGGCCGATATGGCTTCAACTGCTATAATCATTTCCCCATATCTACTAAAAGTGAACGAATCTCGAAGTGTTTTTAAAATGCCAAACATGACATTGATATGGAACTTTTACTTTCTTATTCGAGAAAAAAATCTTTTTTCGGTGAAAAAATTACCGACCTCGACTGGAGCCGAACCCGCGACTTTTTGATTCGGAGACATACATACTAGCCACTGAGCTATCCTGCCATTTATACTTAATTACATTGTAATAGCCCAATACACAATCATACGGTGTCAGAAGCCGGTCCTATGTGTAAAAACTAAAAATATCGTAAATAATCTATATAACAGAAGGAAATAAAACAAAATTTGATCACCGAAATTCCAGTCTAGGTATTAAGTCGTCAAAAGTTCTCTTCAAACTGGAAACAACAGTTTGAATAGTTTTCAACAGCAACCAATTTTATCGTAAATTACCAAAGAGTCAAGCGCGCTACTTCAGAAGGGAGTTAACTGCGATTTACAGTAGTTTTGATTTAAATGCACAATAAACTAAATTTTGAGAAATATTTTGTTCCTACAGGGTGATTCAAAAAAGCTGAAAACAGTTTGATTTGTCGCCGAAATAAAATATTTTAAAATTTAGTAACCCTATCTTCTTACCTAAAACTTGTTTGTTAATACCAATTACAAATTAGTTAAAAAATTATTGTTGGGCTTTAAAAGTCACAAAAATACTAACGCGCGCTATCCAAACTGTCTTCAACCTTTTTGGACCACTTGGTAAAATCAATGTATCGTATGAAAGATACAAAGCTTCAAATTAAAACAAAAAGCTACCGTAAAATGGGGCTACTTTGTGCAACTTTTGTAGGTTTTTTCATGATATATTACATATATTTTCATTTTATTATAATTTTAAAAATACAACCTAAAGGCTTAACCTTGTAATCCTCTATATGTTATAGAAATCTAGAAAATGTCAAAGAAATTTGTCACAAAGTCACCCCATACATTGGGGTAACACGTAGATGTTCCTGTGATATTTAAAGGGAATTGTAAGTGTAGCACAAAATAACATCCAGCATAGTTTACATAGAAAAAGTATAGTAGCAAATGATTAGTAAAAATTATATTTGAAGCAAAGAAAACAAATAAAAATAGAGAAAAAACAAATTTTATTTGCCATAAACTTAACGCCATTATGGTAAACAGCAAAATATTCAAAAATATGTAATTTAATTATTAGGTTGACAAAAAAATACAGGATAAGTAAATAAACACTGACAAACTTTATAAAACAACTAAGATACCTCTAATTTAAAAATGTCATTTAGTTCTAGAATATCAAATAAAGATCACTTTCCACGTTGCATTGGAGCCTTTATGGGCATAATAATTTCGTCGTTCCTGTAAAATATTTCGTCCTTTTTTACAAGCCACTTCCATTGTTTTCCAACACGTTCTATCTCATTTACTGTTGCTCCTTCTTTGGAGACAATCGTGATTTGACCAGGAAAATATTTTCCTTCAACTTGTACGACTACGTACTTTCCCACTGACTTTTCCCCTTCTTTAGATACTATAATGTCTTCTTCTGGTGAATGTTCATCCTCATCGTTAGAAAAATGTTTATCGCACGAACTGTCATCACTTTCCATGTATTAAGTTCATGTTTATTTTCAGTAGAAGTAATGGAGTCATCTGAATTATTTCTCTGGCGTTTTTTTAATTGCTTACCAGAGGTCTCAGGCTTCGATTTATAATTGTTGTTTGTATTTTCAGCAATAACAATATCATTGTTAAAGTCTGTTTATACTTTTTCCTGATGGCACATTTAAACGTTTTTTTCTTCTTATCTGCCCCTTTGGTAGTTTCGGTCCTTACATTAGTTAAATATTCGATAAAACTGTTACCAAAAGCCTCAGTTATTTGGGCATCTGCTGTTACAATACGATTCCATAAATGGTCTAATACTTATTGCCGATATAAATCCGGATTTTAAATCGTCAGCCGTTCTCTCTTCCAACTGATACATCAGATTTTTTAAAATACTAAGAAATTCGTCTTTTGGTGTAGAAGAAATTCTGCTACCGTGACTACTTGCTTTCCACCCGTTCAAGATCTTCCGCTATTTCTCCTTCATAGGGCGGAAAAAGGTTACGTCGAGTGACTGCAGCAAATGCGTGGTATTAGGAAGTAATGCTATAAAACGAATGTCATTAGCTTCACATTCTTGAATGACCTGCTGATTCAAATGCGAACTCAGATTGTCACCTATGATTGCCTTTCGCCCTTCTTGTCGTTTTAATATTGGAAGTAATAGATGTAGAAACCAGTCCTCAAAAACTTGGTAATCAAACCACCCTGAAGCCATCCTTTTATAACGTGCATTTGGAGGCCCATTTTCAGTCCACGTGTTCCATATTTTTTGAGATTTGTAATTAATGTAAAGTGAAGCTAATTGACCCTCAGCATTTCCACACACTATTAAAGAAGTTCAGGCTTTAGATGAATTTCGAATACGTTCGGGATACTTTGTTCCTCTTTTAGTTATTACTGTGTATCCTGGCTCATCAACAAAATTGGTTTCATCATAGTTCCATATATTACATACATGAGTGCCTTGTAACTCCATCTCCAAATTATCAAAGAAATCATTTATGATTTCTTCATCAGCAGCAGCTCTAGCATGTAAAATATTCTGCACGATCCTCTGAGAAAGTTGCGGATGTCGTTTTAAAAACGATTTTACCCAATCCACTCCTGGCATATTGTTTTTAAAGGGTTTAATATTTTGCCTTACCGGTCCAAAAACAATTTTACAATACAGCGAAGGTCAAAAATGGTTACTGGAAAACCAAAACCTGGCACAGCAATTACATGGGCTGCGAACGCATTTTCCTCCTGTTCACTAAACACTTTTTACTGTCCAGGTTTTTTCCTGTGTCTTTCTTTCATTTTGAGCCATAAAATATTTCGATTGATACCATATTTTTCTGCAGCACAACGTAGCGAAATCCATCTATTCCTGATATCATCAAGAGCTTCTGCTAACTTGTCTTTTGTATAATTTATGTAACTGCGACTCCCAATTTTTCTTTTATATGTTTGTGACATCGTATCTAAAAAACAGCTCATTTTTCATTTTAATATTTTGATAAACACACAAGGGATACTTTAAGACATTCCTTGTGTCACAAAGTAGCCCCTGCGTTTATAGTATTTCTAAATAATTTTATGAAACAAGGCCAAAAAAACTTCGAAAAGACAACATTTTAATATTAAGCACTGGCAACATACTGGGCTACAATATAAACCTAACTCGGTGTAAAAATCTTCTAATAATTTTTCTGGGTACGACAAGCGAAGCGGCACTAGAAGCTTTTGTTATTACGCTTCAGACGGCGCGCATAGTCCACTATTGACATATAAAATTTGAATTATTCTACCGTTTGTAACGGCTTGGTTAAGTTAGTAAGTTTAATTTTAGAGGCCACTGTTACAAAGTAGGCCTGTTTCACAAAGTAGCCCAACTTTACGGTAATACGAAATTTCCCATTACGATTATTTTAGAAATGCAGCCGAAATTACATAAACAAAGGTTGCTTATAGGGGTCTAATTAACATTGGAGAAAACAAGAATGATCTGCCAAACTAGTAAATGAACTACAAATTAAACAACTGCATTAATTAAAGCGGTAAGCTAAGTCTTAATTTGCGGCTTATCAAGCTCGGATGGTTCAGCGTATATAGCTTCCTTATAACGTTTCCGATTTATATGCACTTCACGGGTATGGTGGTTATTAGCTGCTTTTTATTTATAAAAATAGTATAAAAACTAGGAAAACTGTAATAACGGCATTGCGTCAAGGTGAAACGAACTAAAACATGTACGTACCAGTTGAAGATTGATAACATTTCAATGATAGCTAATAAAGATAACATATTTAAAAACTGTTCGATTTTTCTAGTTCACAAACTGAATCCTCTATGGAATAAATGCATTTAAATTATATATTTGAATAAACATATTTAATATACAAAATGCTACTATAATGCCGTCTATGAATATTGATGAAAGATTACTGTGAAGCAAGTATAAGTAACTGTTAAATAAAGTAACTTAATACATAATTACAAAAGTTAAAATTGGCATTATATTTTAAAACAGCCATTTAATTGCTCAAAATTAAAGCAGTTATTTAAAAGTATAATTTAATGCAAACTTGAGGTACTAAAACTAGCAGTATAACAATGAAAATATTACAAAAGTTGAAATAGGCTTTATTTTGGGGACATACATATTTAAACAAATAGAAACATATTAAATGCAGAAACTCTACTACCACGTTGGCAGTTTAATATAAATTACGTTATCTAGAAAGCACTAGTTTTAATTTAGCAATAGTTTCAGCACTAATAATTTTAAGTTTCCACAAATAATTAATTCCGATAGTACAAGTACGAAGCAAATAGCCAAGTACATAATATATTATATGCGTAAGCATATTCAGTTCCGTGGATCAGGGCAGTCGGAGGTCTAATTGAAGGCTCGCTTCTTCGGGATGCATGCACATCTAGACAATAAAGGGTCGCTATTTCAAAAGCATAAAAGTGACCTATTTCCCATGAACTTACAGAACAAAACTTTAATTCTGATAAATTAAGAAAATATATAATTATTATCTCCGGAGCTCCCTTAACTACAATTAAAAGTAGAAATAATTAAATAAATATTGCATTAAAAGAAAATGTCGGCTTTTTGATACAAAAAAATAAGAGACAAAATATGAACGTCACTGTAACGGAATAGTTATTACTACGCCGAATTATTGCAAATTAAATAACTCCTAGTCCGTCTAGTTTCTCATATTCATAAAATCACACAAAGGGTCTAGTATTATGACCACTCTTTAGTTATGGTTAGCTATGTTTTGGGTGGTTGTGGTAAATTGTTTTGTCAAACTAACTATAATTAGTCAGGCGACATTAATCCGATGGGGACGTTGTGGTCGTGAGTTCTAATTAGCTCGTCTCTATTGTAGAGCATGCTTGTATACAGTTTATTTACTTTATTCCAGTTACGGGTTTATCCGTATAATTTTATGGGTATTAAAATCATTCATTGTTATTACCCCGTGACTAATTCTTAACAAGCTTTTTGTTTTTAGTTCAATTAAAAGCGTAATCTGTTTTAATACCTCTATTAAGCAAATAACTGCCAAATTCAATATACATCTTGTATCTAGGTATGTTTTATACAAATTTTTCATGCATCTCCCTAACTATTGGAAGCATTATATAGTGATGTAGATGATGGCGTGTCATTTAAGCACTGTGTGTTGATTGATTTATGTATCATTGTTAAATGAAAGATTTCGATTGCGTTAGTCCGTCCGTAACACCTTTATAAGGGATGTGATTGTATATAAAGCAACAGAAAACGTCCTATTACTTATAAATGTAATCTATACGAAAAAAGACTAATTGTAAATTGATTTAATGGAAAATGTCAATAAAATCTTTATTATAATTAGCGATAAACAAGCAAACTTTCATTTCAGTTCGTGCAAAATATCCTCAAAGCTTTGGTGGTGCCTAAAGGAATGGTCATAGCTTTTTGTGGTCATATCTGCTTGGAATACGTCCGAAACGTAGATGACAACTATTTTATGGGGGTACTTAGAGGGTAATCATTGATAGGATTTTAAATCGGAGGGATTTGTGTAGGTTGAAGTTAAGAAACCTGGGAATGTTTTGTGTTTATAGTCATTTTTCACTAGAAATAAATAGTGATTAAATTTTTTATCGATTTTGATGTATTCTGTGTATTTGGTAACGCCATCTCTTAATTAACTATTCTATTTACAATAACTAATTTATAGTTTCTTTTATATTTAGTTTGCCTTAAATATTACATTTAATAATTTATCGCCAGATGTATCCGCATAGTTCAAATTTGAATATAATTTTTAATCTTTAATATTTTACATTTCACAGTTATGTTTTGCTCTCAATACATTAGCTTTTCTTCTCCTTATTTTTATTTTATAATTTTTAAGTCTTTTTATCTTTACTGTAATAACAGCTAATTTTCCCTGAATTATTATGGTAACTTTTTACTTTCTCTTACCTATATGAAATATAGAATAGAGAAAGTATTGTTGTCGTCCAAAATTTTCGATGTCAAAATTTTAGTGGAAATACATGTTTTGG
>JAHWXV011087947.1:0-10387 GCA_024586415.1 Phrixothrix hirtus
CCTTGAGATCTCATGCACTAGAGCTAAAATTATCGGGTTAGTCAAGCTTATAAGAAACCATACTTGACTAAATAATTCATGTCCGCCTCTCCAATCGGTACAAAGTACCAAAATTGAGGGTGACACTACCGACGCGTACTTGAAAGTGATTTAGTTCTCTATATAAGCGGCTCCCGCTCCATGACGCATTCTTCTGCTCAAGTTGAAATTGCACACATTTCGGATTGAAACACAGAGGCGTATGGCTCTAATGGAATTGTTAATTCTGTTTTGGGAGATTTACTGAAAATACCTGCCGCAGCAGAGCTGCCAGATTTTGACCCGCCTGTAAACCAAATCAAGCCATGATGATGAAGCAGTTGAAGTATGTCACTAGTCAATTCCTCCATGCTGGGAATTGCAAATAGAGTGTTGAAGCCCCTAACTGGGATAACAAGATTACCCACACCCAAGCATATGCTCTGTAAGCTATTAGTCATTGAAGTGTGTCCCTAGCTGTAGCCCGAGCACGCCATGACGCGTTCTTTTGCGCAAGGCGAAATTGCACACATTTTCGCTTAAAACATAGAGGAGTATGGCTCCTATTGTTATTTAAATTTAATATATATTCGAAACTCTAGGGTATTTATATTTTATTGAATTAAGATTTCTAAAAATATTTTAAGACATTTTTAATTATTTTACTTTGATAATGATTTTAAATAAAATGTATTGATTTAACTCAAAAGGTATGTATAGTTTTAAACATATAACATCACATAAGTAAAGTCCAACAAATATGACGTTTCAGTTGAAGGTCGGTCATAGAGTTGAATAAATTTGGAACGCTCTCGACCATTGGTTTGTCATCAATTTAAATAACTTTCAAAACCCCATTCCTTGTTTTTTCACGCAGTTTGAAAACATCTAGTACACTCATTACTTTTCCCTCGTATTTCAACTTCAATTGCAACAGCATGTACATTAACGACATTTTGGGTTATACTGGTCACGAAAATTTGCCTTGGTACTCAGCGGAGTCAAGCCAAAGTTGATCTATAAAACAGAAACAGAGTAGATTATTGGGAATACTGTGTGATGTTGCTTATTATTTGCAGAGCTCTGACTATAATTCTGTTTTGTATTTGCTTTTGTATTGAGACTTTGTGACTTTATACGTGCATTTATCTTATCTTTTAAACTTGTTTATTCTTCGTACTGTGTATCTGTATTTTACCACATTATTACCTTTTCTACCGGACAATGACACTTTGCTTAGTAAATACTTGGATGTAATTTTTACCTAATTCAGTTATTAAACCAGTTATGTGTTCAAATTTGTTTATTTGATCAACAAAAAATGTTATGGCAAATATAGGCATTTCAATTTCTAAATCCCAACTCTTCATCGATCTATCTTATTCTAATTATTTACAATTTTATTTATAATTCGGAATAAGCATAGCATATTATATTCTATTGTCAAAGTTAACGGATTTCGACTAGCTAAGTCGTGGTTCTGTACTATGCAGCTTAGTGGCAATGAATACGATATATTAATTCGAAGTTTGTTTACGATGTATTCTGTGCGGATAACCTATTATTAGATATCTATAATTTAGCGGCATACCAGTGTTTTTGAAATACCCAAGAGTATATAAGTATGCTTTCGTAGGCTTGGGCCGTACGGGAGAGAACTCTAATAAGCCCGGATCGTGTAATCTAGGTGATCCCTATATTATTTAATTTTTGCAAACAAAGTTTCGAATGGTCTTTGCTAGATATACATTAATTAAGTTTTCTACAGAACAGCGGTTCAGTATTTGGTTACTTAACCCTCGGTGACGGTTTCATTAATTTCGTAGTGAACTAGGTCATCGCAGGTTAATGATACAATGCGAAGGCGGAGTTAGTTTATTTGAACAGTATCTAAGCGTTTTGGTACACAAAAATCTCGATGGCAGTTCCATTGTTTTGCTCAGAAGAGTTCTGTTTAGTCGAGTATAGTACGAAGATTTCGGAATAACTCTTGTCTTTGACTGGAAGGCATCTCATATTTATAGTAAAAATCTGTTAACGTTGTTTACTGCATTATCGTCCTTATCGGGACTAATAATTTTGGCCAGTCTAAAAATTAATATACGGATTTTGCTTAATTGGCCATTTTTAGCGTTGTTAAATAATTTGATTTCTGGCGAGAAGCCCTTAATTTTTGCTCTTTGTGTTCGTTATTTATATGTAATTTTAGGATCCGTTTTGTTACGTATTTGAATTACGTGTAGTATATTTTAATTTATAATTTTAGCCATTTCGTTGTTATTCTAACCTCCTTTTAATAATAATTTTGCAATAATGTATTGTTAATACTTATTGATTTATCACGTGGTGTTTGCATTTTAACATTTTAACACAGTCCTTTTAATTCTGGTCTAATGGAAAATTCTGTTATTTATTACAGTTTTATAATTTATTTTAATTATAACGAGGTTTTCCAGTAGTAATTTACATTTTATTTTAATTGACATATAAATATATTATAAACATTCAAACCATGGTTATGTACTTTGTTTATATTCATTTATTTCTTCTCATACATTGAAATTCGTCTTTAAGTGTCCAAAACTAATTTTAGAAACACTTGTGTTGGTTCATAAATTCTGGAATTAGTTCACAAAAGCCATGGAATCGTTACATTACTAAATCTAAGTAGGAGCTTAATTATAATTACCAACAAAGATTCCATGACGAAATAGTAAATTAATGTGTAAAGTAGGCAGCCCTTCTCTTCATGGTTTTTATTGTAAATTGACGTGTTTGATTCAACTATCCTGTAGTGCAATATCATATGAACTAATTATTCTTTAAATGCAGAATCTTCATACTGTAAGATATCCGGTATTAGGAAGTTGTTTTCATTGTCCAAAATAATTGATTTAACGCCTGTCCGTGTGTTCTGGAAGTTATTTATATTTATTGTATGATTTTAGCGAACCATTTGAATTTAAAGTCTGCTTAATGGAAGTTTAGCGAATATGAGTAATTCAGCTAACGACTGTATTTACCTAAGTTTAATTATTAACACTGTATTTTTTTTGTCGCAAAATTTTACAAAGTTATCCAAAGTTTGTTTGCAAATATTTTTATTCGCCAACCGGTGCAATATTTGATGTCCATATTTTCATAGACACAATTGCATAATAGTGCTCTATATATCGCGAATAATCAGCCAATTATATGTATTTGTACTTATAATTTTTGTAAATAACCTTTTGTATTTTTCTCTTTCAAGTAAATAGCATTCCATTTTAAATTAATTAAATTTTATGTTGATCTTAAATTTAATATTGTATTTCTTGTATAATTTCTAAATTTATTTTATTGCATAATATATACCTTTATTTTATTTATTTGTTTTATTTTTGAATGCTAGTTTTAAGTTATATTGATTTGCAGCTTTCAGGTAAGACACTTCTGTATCCAAAAATTCAATGTTTAATTGCATAGACATTTTGATATTCCGAGTGATTTCGTTCTCTGCTCGTCACCCTAAAGTTTTACATAGTTATTAATTAATAACCGTTAGGTGGAGTGGCGCCCTTTAGTTTTTGACTGTTTTACCTTTGCCTTTCGACACACACGCATGGGAACTTAACTTAAATCTAATTTGTATATACCCTTGACTAACGCCTTTTTCTTAGCCAATCATGCAACCCTGTAAGTTACGCGTGATTGACATTATCACTCTTAGAAGGTTCGTAACGTTGCAGCCAGTAAATAATTCAATTAGTACAGGTGTTAGTCTAATCCTAACATGCTCGGGATTTTTGTGAACAAAGCTTAAAGTACAATAAAATTGGAAACAAAATTGAATAGAATTAAGACTTAATTAATATATTAGATAAAAGAATAGCTACTACTAGGCTGAGAAAAGAAAACAGATTTTGCTATCAAACATTTTTGTGCTCAAGACAATTCCATTTGCTCCAATATATTCTAATTGAAATGGAATTTTGTTTTTAGTTAATTTTTCTGATAATTATAGCAATACTCAGAGATATTTACGGTAATAATTTTTTGGAACTAATCCCGCTTTAGCTGCTTGAATTTAGCATTAATACAGATAATTACGGAAAATGGGTACCACCTACTTTAATCTTATAAACCATAAATGTGGAAATTTTGCTCAAAAACTTCGGTAGGCATTTAAAACTCAAAGAGAGAGGTATATAATGATGTGTAACGGAGTTTTTCATGATACGCTATGGTGCTCGAGCCGATCTTTAAAATATTCTTAAATATATCGTAAATTTGGCAAAACCTACTTTTAAATATGGAAGAGACTTGGAGAGGTTATAATAAATATTATTAAATAAAGAAAACTAAAACACTACAGATTTGTACTCGGATCTGACAATGAAATTCATTACTAAGAAATAATTTAATTCACAACTTCGATACAGGTTGTTATAAATTTGTAACTTACACTAACACTACTTTCGATGAGGTTCCTACACTAAATTTCGTAAATAAATTGAAAAATAACCAATATTATACTACTAAATACAACTAACATACATCGGTTAACAAAGTAAACTGTATGATCAAACAATGACTAATAGAAAATTGGTAGTCACAAAACGACACAAAATCAAAATTCGATTCTTCTTAAAATGGTTAACCTTGTGAAATTTGTATTCGAAGATGTTTAAGTTGGAGAGTAAACAACTGTGACACTCATATTTCATACAGCTTTCTCTAATACTGGGTAAAAATAAGCATATCGTTCTTTATAGGATAACATTATTTTAATTTCTTTTGTCCTTAATTTTAATCAATTAACTGTTTTTAAACTAAATTATTTTAACATGTTTGTTTATATTAAAATCTTAGGTCTTAAATAAAGACAACGCTATTAGAAACTCTCAAATTATAATGAAAATTTGAAAACAGCATACATATCCAAATAAAATCAACATTCTGAAGATGTTTTAACTTAGTAGCTGTAAACGAAAACATTCGCAATAATAAATACACATTATGTTGAAAGACCGATTGTTTTTCTAATTCTAAATTTTGTTTTCTTTTTGCGGCAAGCCAGTTGGTTCATCAGGAAGGAAAGTACTCTACAAATATTAGCATTGAAGTATTGTGAGTCAGTTATTTATACCATCTGAATTATTTATATTTATGAGTATTTATTTCGATCCCTCTAATTCTTCAGAATGTTTCCTTAAAATTATTTAATGCACTTCGACGGTATTGTAAAGATACGATATTAATGAGCTGCTAGTGGAGTTGCCTCTTTTACTTTAGACATTGTTTCGTATTATTACTTTTTCTTACTTATATGAAATATATTAGAGAACGTCATGTTTTCGGTCAAAATTTTCGATGTCCAGTTTTTATTTTTTATTTTAGTACTCATTTCTGGTCTATTGATTTTCAGAGATATTCATGGATCCAGTTATCTTGAATACTTCTGCGGTCACAAATTCACCCAGGAATTTTTTTACAGTCGGATGAAAGGGCACTTTCACCAAATACACTTTTTATCTCTTCAAAACATCTAAATCTTTTAATCCGTTTATAGCGAAAAACTTAAAAACCGCATCAGTAACAAAAAAATTGTAACACAAAGAAGTAGTGCGAATTTTTTAACCAAAAGCTTGGATGAGAATTTGGGGTACAAAAGGTAATAATTGATTAAATTATGGGAATAAGAAGTCGTAATGCGGCGATGTCACAGTTGATACTCATTGCTCTTTCGAACTTTCTTAACCGGTGCTTTTTTGTGTGGTTTCTTGATTTTAATTTGATTAACATCGTTTCAATTATTATTATTTTCTTTTAAGGGTGCGATTATGGCTATACTTGATGGATGGTTTGGTAAAGAAGATCGTCCCATAACATTGTCGTATCTGGCTTTTTGGTTTGATGTGTGACCCCTGTCTTGGATTACCCTAAACTCTTTAGCATTGAGACCTTGAGCGGTGGGAGGGGGGGTGGATACACTACAGCTGCATACGGATCAGAAGAAGATATGGAGGAAGGAGCAATTCCCAATTCGTTGTTGGAAGAACTACACCGAACTGCAGTGGTTATGATATGGACTTGTATTATCCCCTCTGGTATTCATTCGAAGCACTTTGACAGCTTAGCGAGAATCATTATGATTCCCTTTCTCAAACTACTGGCAAAGACTCCTTTTTAGAAAAATAATGGTAACATCCATATCGCAAGTACCTCTTTAAACTTTATTCAAGAAATCCATATTCTTATGAACCGGCCACTTTTATCTCGTAACTTGTCGCCAATTGAGCATGCGTGATATGACGAGTAGGAGAATGTAGAACCTAGCTCATATTCCGCAAGCGCTAGAAGTTATCCGGTACGAATGACAAGTTGCTTTTGAAAATTGAATGAATTATCAGCTATCAGTAGCTCAACATCTCTACTGAGTTGCAATTATCATGTCATTCAATACATTTTTCATTAGTAATCAAATACAGGGTGGCGCAAAACAGTACAACCTGCTTAATCTTCAATATAGAAAAGTTAGTTCCACAAAAATAATCTGTGATATAACTAGTTTTTATTGGTATTCAAGATTATTTCATTTATTTAATTTGATCTAAATTATGAAAGATTACCCCCGAAAGATAACTTCCATTTTGCTGGACCATATTCTGCTGCACATATTCTCCTCAAATTTCAGCATTGCTTTTTTCAACGTTTCTTGGGGCACAGCTGCGATTTCTTCACGAATGGAAAGTTTTAATTCGTCTAGCGTACGAGGTTTTTGAACTTAAGTCTTTCTATTTGAAGTAACCCCACAAAAACTAATCGCAAGCAGACAAATCTGGTGATCGTGGAGTCCAAAGAGCGTCACCAAACCGTGAGATTACGTGGTTAGGAAATATTTGTCGAACAACTTCCATCGTGGCCCTTGTTGTATGGGCTGTGGCCTTATCAGGAACAAGACGTCACCATCAGCACATTATAATGGCACGAAAGAGACCTTACATCGCTGAGGTTGCCAAAGATGGTAATTTCCCTGAATTATCTGGTTTGCTCCGGCCACCATAGCGGAGATTGGGGAGATTCTACAATTGCGATGAAATCAATTAGGCTAAAATTTAGAGGTTATAATTAGGTGTCCAAAAATTCAGAAAATAGTCGTAAATAAGGGCGCCACTTTGTTTTTAACGATAAAAGAAAGATAATAATCAAGAGGTCTGTTGTCATTCAAGCCGGGAAAACAAAGTAACCGATCTCCGAATCTTTAGATCAAGAATTGTGTTAATATGTACTTACTATATCATGGCTTTTCATGCACAGCGGTGGGCTTCCTCTTCGATCAGGTATAATTTAGAAAAACTATCTAAAATAGGTTATTTACTTAAAATTAACTAATATCTGAAAGAAAGTATGTGTTACTACAACTACAGGTTTACCTATATAAAAGAAAATAAGATCTGTACTTATAGATTGAATATAATGATAACAAAAGAATGTGATTTACAATTAAGGGAGGGAATAATGGAAACAACAAACTTATATATCTAAGTCAAGGGACTCTTGTGTTGCTACTAAATAGACCAATCTAAAATGGACAAGAAATGTTGGCCTTAATGGCCTCGGTAATATAAACAATTAAAAATTTAAAACTTTAGACTCTTATTTATGAAAGTGACTAACTCGTCTTGAATTTATACGTGATCGACTAATTCGTCCCAGCAAGGATTACTTAACGAGAGGTGTAGATCGGTGGAATTCAAAGAATGGTTAAATCACTTACTTGGTGTTTTGAGGATCGTTACTTTCGGATGGAATCGAAAATAACAGCCTAGGATATTTTTTATCGTATGTTACGTGCAACCTTGTCGGACTTAAAACCCTTTGGTTCAGAATCGACAGGAAATTGAAGTTGACCCCTCTTATTACGAATTCGCTCTCGGTGGAAATAGACCAAATTTCTACCAATTTGATCCCCTATTATATCATTCGGGTAACTCTTCAATTATATATTTTAAATATCGTCTGGGCGCGCACTGCGGAAAAGTAAATTAACCTTGCAACTCTCAGATTTCTACTACTGGTAATCGAAGTTTTCTCCTTGAAATTGAAGGAGGAAGGCCGAGAGGGATTAACGTTTATTTTTAGACTTGCATGCCTTTTCACGGGAATTGCTGAATAAATATTTTTAAGAAGAATGTTCCTATGCTTTATAAAACGTAATCTGGGATTTTTGTATTTTAATAATTGTTGTTAAAATGGAATTATACAATTTACAAATTTTCAGTTGTGATTTTGGCATAAAAATGATACTGGTAATTCACCAATTTGATTTTATTATTACTACACGGATGTATATACCGGGTGTTTCTAAATGAATGACAAATGTTGTAAGAATTTCAGACGCCCTTACAACATATTTCAATCATTGTTTCGCAAAATTGTATGCGTTGAACAAAATCACCTTCAAGTAACTTCTGAACAATTATTATTTAGCAGTGATGGAAGTGCAAGTCATTGTGTAGGATGCGCTGCAGTGAACGCTAGGACAGGTTTCAAGTTGGGATGCGACATTTTGTCGAGCACCGAGGCCTGTGATTAACCGCTCTTCTCACATTTTCATGAGTTTAAGCTGTACGAGTACAATCAGACGATGATCCTTTCATAACGGATCCAGTTGTGCGAAATGATGCAACCCATTAGATCAAGGATCGCTCCACCAACCGGCTGAACGGTAAAAGTATGGTGCTCTACATTTCACCGCTCTATCGCTACTGAAAATAAATTCTCTGTACCTTATAGCAGGCGGAGTAGGGAAACCATTTACCTCTTCCTTCCAAAGTAGTACGCATTCAAAAAACACGCATTCATTTAGCACCATCTTGTACAAAATATGTTAAGTTCAAACATCTGCTTACGATAAAGACACTATAACAGGTATACAAAAATATTATATATGCCAGCACCATTGTTAGACACCATAATTAAGAAGCAAAAAATTACGTGTTCTAACATTAGAAAATTAAATAAACTATCGTTTAGTTTAAATTCCTAAAATAAGTTTGCTGTAATATAAAGTAACCAGTAGCATTAAGTTTAAACTAAGCTTCACAGACTATAAAAGTGCATAAGGGTACTAGTTGTAAAGTGCGGCAATAAACGAATTGGGCGTGATTTTAAAACGTGTGTAATATGACCAGCTTCAAAGCATCGGGAATTAAAACGGACTTATGAAATGAAACTTTTTATATAGAATTTCTTAGAGTAAAGACACCACCAAAACGGAAGTACCTTTTGCCTACCATAAAAGAAACAAAGGGCCTAATCTGTAAAATGTAAAGGAAAAACACCTCGATTTGAACGCAAACGTAACGTTCGTTATTTCAAACATGAAACTAAAACTTTTGAAATCTGGAATCAGTCATTGGTTAGAAATTACAGTAGTGGGATCTCCAAGAATTCATATAAGATCGGAAGACGAAATTTCCTCTTATCTTTTGCTTGTGCGTGAATATCGCTGCTGAATCAATCAAGCGTAGCCAAGTTGTAAGGTCCATTGAAAACAGAAGATGTAAATGGTTTAATTTGTGTCACACATGCGAGGGCTGCGACAACATTAAAATTTCCAAAAATTTACATATCAACGTAAGCTAAATTTTTCAAAGTTCATAGGCGAAATCTTAAAGAGAAGACCGCAAGTTTGAATTGGATTATTTAAAAGGGACGTAAATTCTTTTAAAGACAACTTACCTAGACTTCGCATAACTAGAAGGAAGTCTAGTAGTTTAACATCGTAGAAAATATACTCCTGAAATTAACCGTAAACGTTTTAATCAACTCTTTTAAAAACGTACATTGAACAAACGAAGTACTAGATAATTAATTTTAAAAAAAATAAAAATTTGCTTTATTTTAAATAAATAAATTTAACAAACAACCCAGAAGTTCCTTTCTTTTTCGATTTTAAATAAACATCAGAAAGTCTTGTTTACTACCTGTCAGTCGTTTGGAAAGGAAAATAACCGAAGGTTTATAAACATTACTTGTTTCGTATATGATTTGTGTAATTTAATATTGTAAATGATTATTGTAGAATTATTATCCTTTTTTTTATTTTGAAAATTTCAATAAATGTATAGATCGTAAGTCTCTGTTCTTACTTGCTGAAATATAAATAAGTCGTTAATTAAATTTATTTGGTGAGATATCTAGGGTGACTAAGTAGACATTCGTCTAGACCGAGTATACAAGGGTAAATAACATTACGGGTCGTAAATATTAAGATCCGTTATAGGAAGGATTTTAATCCTGAACTGGTTGATAAAAATCAATGCAGCTTCGAAACAGTGTGTCTGCTTCATTCTAAAACCAAACAAAGATTACGTAACTAAAG
>JAHWXV011088117.1:0-10068 GCA_024586415.1 Phrixothrix hirtus
CATACTATATCATATATATATATATATATATATATATATATATATATATATAAAGTTATTTATTTAAAATTAAATTATGATTTTGGGACTATTTAATTAATTTGGAGAGGTTTCTATAATTATTTTAAATTACATGTTCGTAAAATTAATTACTTATAATTAGATTAGGCTTTTATGAACACTATCGTAAAGTTAGGTAAAGACTTTAGAAATGATTGTAGGCCATTTACTCGAATCTAACAGTTAAAATAAATTATTCTTCATGAAGTTCTTCGCGCTTTTTATTGTTTAGATGACGCTATCGATTAATTAAAACTAATCAATGAAAAGTATGTTAAACATCGCGCCTTATAATTGTAACATCGTACATTTTGGCTGAAGCTTTGAGTCTTGTTCGCCAGATTGTCGTGGTGTATTTACCTACATCTATCTTACATAAATTACTTATGAATTCTGGGAATAGTTATTTATTGATCATGTAACTGAAAAAAAGCTATAATAAGATAAACTTTGGTCCCTTTTACGAAATGAATGTATTTTAATATTTAATATGAAAACCTGAAACAGCTAAAATACTCAGGATATTGAGCTTGCACTTGCCATAAAAATGCCTGATACTTTAAAAAGCATTAAGTGTGTGTATTATAAGTCTTTATTTATACGTATTCACTTAAGTATTTATTTGACAGTACCTTAATAATAAATATTTATATTGCTATTTATTTATAACAGAATTTAACACGGCAAGATTCTAAGCAAAACTAAAAGGGAATTCGAACTGCTATTTTTATAGAAAAGGGAATTCAGGAAAACTCTAGAATAGTAAGAATGTAAAAAATTTCAATTTCTTGGCTCATTATCGTGACCTTCAATTTATTTAGATATCAATTACAGGAATGAGTCATTCATGCTTTCATCATTTATCTTAGTTCAATGAAATGTTCTATAATGTTCTATAAAATTATTATTTCTAATTTTATTCCAGTATGTATGGAAATGCATAGGTACATATGTTTACATAAGACAATTATCTAGCGAGTATTCTAAGTTCAATAATATCTATAATGTAACTGACAAATCGCGCAGAAAATTCCAGAAATAATATGAAATCGCTGTAGAGCTAAATTAAGTGGAAAAGACAAATTGCAAATGGAAACAGCACCGAATTGTTTTAAAAGAAGGAACATTCCAGTAAATTTGTTGAGAATTAAAAACGGTAACCTATATACATAGTAGAAGTTTCTAAAATAACTAAAAGACTCACAGAATGAGTCATTGTTTAATAGTTTAAATAACGGATTAATTTTTTGAAATTTTTAAATGGATGTACTTACAACCAGAGATTGTGTAAACACGTCATTGGCGATTCGTGACGCCTCAAACTGTTACGCCAATGATGGTTCATATGTGGCGTCGCGAATGACGTGTGCACGATCTCATAAATTAAGCCGCAAACGCATTGCGAAGGTGTTGATAGGTAAACTAAAATATATGATTGGAAGCATATGTGATAACAATTCATGTTATAAGCCAAATTACAAATTCACTGAAGCAATGATGCGAAATGCTATTTAAACCTTGCATAAAATAATATAAGGATTTTAATTCTAAAATGAAATAATTACAAATACTCAAATAAAGAAAGTATTCAAAATGTGAAATAACAATTAAATTCGTGATTTATACACTTAAAACAATGATTTTTGTTATCAACTACTTGTAAAACAAAATCGAATTTCTCTACATCAGTTATAAATAACCTTTTCTATTTTAACTTAAATATTTTATTTTTAGAGGACACCTCATTTAGTTTGAGCTAAAATATTAGCCGTTGTCATTTTTAAACTAATCTGACTTCCGCCTATAAATTAAATGTGGGTTTATTATTTATTCATTATTCATTTATTCAATATATTAAAATGTTGTCAAACGCATCTGCCTAATGTTTCTGACATTTTTAAGTATACTATTGCCACAAAAAATTAGATTTTAAAATACAAAAGTAGTCATTAAAATTTCTAAAAATAAACTTGTTTTATAAACAATAATCTAAAAAAAATGTATTTAACTTATTTAAATTAATGCGAGTATCTGCTGTTGCCATCATTTATGAGGATAATAATCAAAATAAATATTGTATCAATCACTTATCAATGTGTGTAATTTCCTCCGCACCTTGCGAAATTAACCCCGTGGTAAATAAATTCTAATCAACCTCATTTAGTTTTGTGTGAGAGCTCTGCTTTCATTAGGTGAGTTGTTTTGATGTACTGCGTCTAGTTTCGCCGCAAAGTTTTCGCACTAATATGCTAATTGATCCTCTAAACTATAAAATCACGTAATACTGTACAATAGTTATCGTGAAATATTTGTTTAAGAGTTTTTGCATGTTTGGGATGCACTAATCAGTATCGAAAATTTAAATGTACCTAACCTAACCTTCGTTAACTTGTTATGACGCTTTATAACATGTCTGTGAAGTTAGCACCCCGATGATAGTACTCAATAGTTCTGATAAGAGTTCTTGCATATTTTAACTTAGAAGAGAAGTTCTTTATATATTTTTTTAAAAAGTTCCCGTCATTTACTATAAAAAAATCAGTTTAAAATTTGGGGTGCTAACTTCGCACCGCACCCCAACATTCAAATACAATAGTTCTGAAATAAGTTACCCGTAGTGGTACATGTAATAAGGAGTACTTTGCACGTTTTGAGACAGTTCTGATATTAAAAACAAAAAAAAATTAGCAAAACCTAATTTCCTATAATTCAAAAAGTAAAAAATTGGAAGTCTCATTAGTTCTAGTGGGAGTTCTAGATCTAAAACCACAAGACATACAAATGATTTCAATAAAATTTTCCTCTAAAATCAAAAGTAAACAAGTTACATGCCTATTAAATTTTGCAAAAATCTGAGGATGTCCTAAAAAAATGATAAATTGAAAGTTCTAGTAGTTATGATCATAGTTCTGGATCTAGAACGACGAGATCTACAACTTTTTGTTATAACATTTTTTCTTAAAGTCCATAGAAAAAAGGTTACATTAAGCAAAATCTTACAAAGTCCGCAAAAAATTGAAAATTGAAAGTTCCAGTAATTCTGATCACAGTTCTGGATATAAAAAGACGAGAACTACAACTTTTTGTTATAAAAGTTTTCCATAAAGCTAATACAAAAAAAAGTTATATTAAACAAAACTTTGACAAAGTCCGCAAAAAGTCGAAAAGTGAAAGTTCCAGAAGTTCTGATCGGAGTTCTGGATAGACGTCAATGGAATTTAAAATTGTTTTAGATGAAGTTTTCCATAAAGTCAACAGAAAGAAAGTTACATTAGCTTTTAAATTTTGCAAAAATCTGACGATGTCTCAAAACATCGAAAAATTGAAAATTGCAGTAGTTCTGATTAGAGTTCTAGATCTAAAACGATTAGATCTACAACTTTTTGTTATAAAATGTTTCCATAAAGTACATAGAAAAAAAGTTATCTTAAGCAAAAATTTGAGAAAATCCACAAAACGTTGAAAATTGAAAGTTTCATTATTTCTCATCAAAGTTCTGAATCCTAAATGATGAGAGCTATAACTTTTTGTTATAAAATAGTGTACGTTCGTGTAACATGTGGTGTGACGTTTCCCGTGGAACCGTGGAAATAACGCGAAACCCGATCTAATGGAATTCCGAGAATTCTGCGTGTTTCCGCTATATTAGTGATTCCGGAAGTGTATTAATTAAGACTTAATTAAAGACAAAACAAACTTTAAGAAAGTGTTAAACGCCGTGCGCGAGTGTATAATTTTAATTTAAAATTACAAATAGAAATATTGCTTGTTATAAAGATTGAACCTGACGCATAAATCACCGTTTAGCGTCCGAAATCAATCAAGATTGTTTTGATAATTAATAATAATTAACATAAAAAACAATTTCAAATGATTTAATTATTAATTAATTAGTAAAAACTAAATAAATATTATTGCGTAATATTGCGTCACGTTCTTCAAAAGCAAATGTATTTGTTATCTGAATTGATAAGATAGCAGACAAAGAAAACCGTTGAAATCCATGTTCGCTGAAGAAAGAGCGCAAGTATGAATTTAAGTATAAATAAGACCCTTTTGCGAATTGAAAATCAGTCATCGTATGAGACTCAATACGAGACATTGCCTAGTGCATAAACCATAAAAGCTTTTCTGTAAAGTCAAACGATATTAACGTGACATCTTCTGGACTCGCCAAGACAGCTGAAATCCTGAATACCGTTCATATTAATAAATCTTCAAAAAGCGCCGCATGCATACATGCATACATATACAGATTCTAGAACGACGCTCTATTCCTTGTTGCTCTGTAACAAAAATAGACCGAGTGTAGAATAATATAACCTCAGAAATCCTCGTAACTGAGTATACTGATATTACCGCCGCCGAACCTGCAACAAAATCGACTTTGGTTCAACCACAAACAAGTGTCTGTAACTATTTGTGTCCGACGCCAAGTATCCAACAACGTTGTTGTGCATTGAGTTGTATTGATAGCGGACGCACAACTACGCTATACCGAAATCATCCGTCATATGAAACATCCCGGCATTTGCAGATGAGTTGCTAGGTATCGATCTGACGTGACGTTTAGTGATACTGAGTGGCAAGGAAGGTCGCTAACGCCCCGCATCAGATATCCGTCCCTTGTATAAATTACGTACACGGCAGCCGCCAAGAACGACGCGCCCGTGGTTAGATCTCAAAGCATACTGCCGACTCTTGCATTAAAAAACATCAGGAACATAGAAATTGGCCGAGACAGAGTACACTGCGCCGATAACTTGTTTCAACGCCGCGACGACTTCAAATATTAAAAGCCGTATAAACCTCATGCAAAAGCTGACTTTTCATGCATATGTAAATGATTGTAAATAATCTATTTTTGTCTGCTGTCAGAAAACTGTGTTTATTGTATTTTCATTTTGAACTATTACAATTTTGATTTGATTTGTCTTCCAATTTCCGTTTAATTTTGTAAATAAATTATTACTGTTACCTTTCTTTTTAATACCACCGAAAATCGAAACAATCATCAATTAAATATTACCGAAGTTCGTTTCATGACCGAAGTCCGACCGACGTCATTTTTACACACGACGTTCCTCGGTAAATAAGTATTTCACAGGTATACCGACCGCAAAACCAGACGAAGTAAGAGCCTCTCAAGTTACCGAGAACATCACCCCGCACGACTGGGCTATCACGGAGTAGAATGTAAATTCTTTGTCTTCCCTGTGCACCTTTCATTACGATTTGAAACGTCACAAAATACTACTTAATTGTTTAAAAGTACTAGCAACAGCCAGTTTACAGAATTCGGATCGTAATCGCTGTAAATCAACAATTGACTTCATCTTAATTCAGGAAAATGCGCAACTTGCCGAAAGTCTTTGATTGTTACCCATTCATTAACTACAATTACATGCAACGCAACGTAAATATCTACGCAAATAAAGTGTATACGTTGTAACATGTTATTCTCGTTTGTTCTGAAATTTGCATATTAATTTTCTTTATCCTAAATTTCTTACAATTTTGAAAAAAATAACCATTCTTTATAAAAAATGCGTAACATTACTTTTTATATCAATTTATTTACTATACATTATTTAGTAACGAGCATGTCCCATTCTATATTTCGGTGTGTGATTTTAAAATAAATTAAAATATTCTGATTGTTGCTTGTGAAAGAATTAATCTCTATAAACCGCATTAGTATATAGCAGTTTTCTTCTGTTTTTGCTGTCATTTTTGAGACAGTGGGAGAGGTTTGATCCAAAAGAACGTCGACCCTTCGGTGTTTCTGTCGTCTTGCTAGAAATTCGCCTATTTTACAATCACCTGAGGTCAGAAACGATGTTATTCTACTACCCGCAACCGAATTCCTGCCCTTATGATTAATCTTGGAATGTATCGTATTAAGGTCAGATCGCATATTTTGTATATATTTTTATCCCGTCATCTTATGTATAAAGCCACTTACGGCAATAATTATCTATTGTCCGCACTCTTGTTAAAGGTTTTTGTATTCATTAATTTTTCCTTTAAAATCTAACTGCTCAATTGTATTTGATCAAATTGTTACTTTATATTTTATAATTTCAATCTGAAATGCCGAAGTTATATCTTGGTAAAATTATTAAGCTTTAACTGCATTAAGAGATAATTTTGTAGTTTACTTTGAAAGTAAAACATTTGCATCTATTTATTCTTTTGTAAATATTTTACTTATAGTGAGTTACTATAATAAAATCTACGGTAATTATTACAGTGGGGGGAGGGAGGCATAATTAGTTTTATTTCATGTTATTTAAAATATAGTTTGTTAACCCCATACTATAAAAATTCTATTTTTGGAATAGTTCAACGTTCACAGTAACACCTGATTGTACAGAAATTTTCTTAAGAAACTGCCTCATGGCCTTTATCAATTTTACTTCTATATTCTTTATATTAAATTATGCATCTTGTATTAGTAATAATTTATTTACTGCTCCACATGTAGGGCGTTAGAAGTCTAGCACCTTTTTATTTCATATATAATCACAATCATACCAAAATCTAAAAAAGAGGTAATTTGAAGCCTTTGCGCACGTTTTAGATATGGTTCCTTGTAACGCCTTTTTTTCTACTACACTTTTGTTTCTATTTAGAGCTGCAAACAATTGTCTAAAGAAGGTATTCACATATTGTCACATTTTTTCCTATCTTGATTAATCGTCAGATCGATATTTATATTTTCTGTACCAAAATATATCGATACAGATGGTTAATATTGCAACAAGAACGTTAAAACATAATTAAATACTAAATTCAAATAATGAAGTTTAAATTATAAATTATTATATATATTAAAATATATAACCCATGAGATAATCCCTTAAAATAAAACAAAAATACAATTTTACTTAAGTATTTTGGAATTAAGAAAGAATTCAATTGAAAATAGACCATAATAACATATGATTGAAAATGTAAGTTCATTGTACTTTCATCCCCTGTCAACAAATCTAAATAAATACAAAAACTGAACGGGTATGGCCATCTAGTGGGAAAGGTACAATTGTACAGTACTATAAATAGAAATCTAATGAATTCTAAATTATTTAAATTAAATTCATATAGCCATCTATTGGGCAATAACATAATGTAATAGTTAAAGTAGTTTAGATAGACAGAAAACTATAATGATTTTTACTAAATTAAAATAGATGTCATTATAAACTTTCACTACATTACATTTCAATTCTTAGAAATTATAGTTTATCAACAATTATGACAACGAAAGGACCATAAAATCCAGCAATAAATACAAAATAATCAGAGTCTCCTCGACTCTTTTACCTAAACCATATCCTTCCAATTATATACTCCATTAAAATGTTTTCCTCGCCATAGGTATTCATGAACGTAATATCCCAGGACGTTCTCCACTTTATTACGCTCAAGGAAAACATCAGTTCTCTGCTAATACTATAAGGATGTTTTACGATAGTTATAATAGTGAATAAGACAATCGTAAAACATATCTAGAGATGTACAATGTCCCAAGACGTTTTCTGCTGCGTTGTCCATTCTCCTAAGGCCTCCTAGAGGATTGTATATACAGCAGAAAGACGTTTTGCACTGTTGTGTATACAGTTCTGTAATAAATACGAAGTAGAAAATCATCTTAGATGATTTACAAAAGGCATAAGGATAAAGATTTTCTTGCCATTTATCCCCTTACCTAAATTGTCTATTCACAAGTACACATTAACACTCACGCAAATTATGCATGCAAAGAAATATAACCTGAACTTTACAATAACATCTTCTAGCATAGATTTATTATAAAGCATGAAATGTATGGTAAACTTGAGAATTTAGAATCATAGAATTGTACATAGTATAGAATATAAGAACTGTACAATGTAAATAATGAACTTAATATTTAAAATACATGTATAAAAAGAATCACTTTTATTAAATATATAATTTGAATCTTAATACTGAATACAATATTTCAATTAAAATATAAATCGTATCATTGAATCGTAATGATACACAACTAGACCGGTAAAAAACCCTTATAACATTACCTTCGTAACTCAAGGCAGAGGATTATAAATTAAATATGGAACCCCTTGAGATGTTTCATGCACTATGAGCTAAAACTACCTAGCAAGTCAAACTAGATTGTAAATACATGGTTGGCGAGTTAAGGTTCTACCAATACCTTTTCCGGGAAGCATCGTAAAAATCAAAGCAACTTTAAGTAATTAAATAAAGTATGTAGATTGTAAATACTTTACGTCAATCTCTCTAAGCGGTACAAAGTATCAAAGTGGCGTGACAATATAAGCATATTTAGATGGCAATAGTTGTTGATGGATCGCTATCAAATGTTTCTTTTATTGTTAAACTATTGGCGCGATCAATAAACGCCATTTATCCCAACTGATTTTTGTATGCGTTACAAATTTTTCCTTTTCGGCATTATCTTGCTTATGAATGATCTTTATACAAGTAAAATTTATCTCTGGAATTTTTTTGACGGTTTCGACAGATTTTGGAGTTCTTCAACAGTAAGTACTTGTTTCTTCAATTAACCGTAAACGCTTGACGCCCGCTCTCTGTTACTTAAAGTTTTCTTGAAAGGTACCATATATAGAAGCAACTAAGAAAATCTCCCTTTGTATTATTCAATTTTATTATTTCTGCTCTCCCACTCGATAGACATCATAACCTATACACCCTGTCTCCATTAATAGATTTTGGTAAAGGTAGACCCAAAACATTTTATATTTGTTAAGCATCGGCATAATGAAAACTCTTAATTCGTGTAATTTTAAATAAATGCAAATTAAAATTTATTGGGCAAAAATAATATCACTGAATTATAGGCCATGAAGTTAATCAAGAAATATTATAACATTACACTGAAAGCAGCTGCACTATTAGTCACGTATAAGTCCCATTGCATTATGATCCTAACAGCTCGTTACCATTACTCTTACTTCACCTGTTAGTGACTATAAATAACATACTAGTATACATTTAAAGAGGAATCGTAAGTGTACATGATAATTTAGACCTTGAGGTGTTATTTAACTCAATTTTTCTATTTATGCTGTGAGTTTCATTACCGTTAACTAGGATAACACCAACTTAATTAGGTTTGGTCAGGCCTCTAATGAGTATAATGCTCGTACATCTTTGAGTTTCTAACTTTAACATCCAGCGTGTGGTTTTGTACTGTTGCAAAGAACTTTTCGCTTATAAACTTGGGAATTTGGTGTGTATTTACGAGGGTATCCAACTGTGCATAAAGGAAATGTAATGTCTAAAATGCGTTAATTCAGCATAATAGGTTATTAAATACAATTTCGCTAATATAAGTTACATGAATTTAGCCGACATTTATAGGTGATGGAATAAATTTTATTTATTACGGGATATTACAACCACTGAAAACGTCGCAAACACATCGTCCTACTTTTATTTATATTTTATAAGCGAACTGTAGGTTTTTTATCGAATTTAGCGTACTATTGCATACGTAGTGCTTTTTTAACGTCAAGAACTTCACCGTACGTCAAAGTAAATGCATGAAATTACTTATGCTCAAAACACATTAAAATCGAGTACACTGATTTTAATTAAATGTTCTCTGTCAGTAGATAGGATTAGATAGTTCTGGATCCCCCTCTCCTCCTCCGAGGGCGTGGTCTAACCCAACCCGCAGGGGCGTGATCTAAACTAACACGCAGGGGCGTAGTCTAACCTAACCTCCTCCCCTCCTCACGTGTATAATCTAACCCAACCCCGCACACGTGGGCGGGGCTTTTCTCACCATGTTTGTCTTCGCCATTTTGTTTTCCCGCCATTTTAGGGCGTGGTCTCATCACCCAAGTGACCAACATTCAACAACCATTTTTGTTTTTAGCCATTTTAAGCCATTTTATTCAATCAATTATTTAGTTAATTAATAATATCCCAAAGAGATATTTTTGTTAATTATATTTCGCTTAATCAAATTTATAT
>JAHWXV011088423.1:0-10205 GCA_024586415.1 Phrixothrix hirtus
CCATTAAAAGGTAAACGCACACTACAGTCTGGACTTAACGCAAGTGGCGAAAAAACAAGATTAAACCCGCGCTTTCTTAATGCAGGTGCGCACACTAAATAGGATCCGCTGTTCTTGTACATTCCGTTACTTAAGAAAATTTAAATGGTTCTTGAGCAAATTCCCCGAGTTTTTATGATGTTTCTAAATTTCTCTGACAATTCCCTGATTTTTCCCTGTACTTGACATTTCCCTGAGTATTCCCGGTTTTCCCGGTTTTCCAGGTCTGTCGCCACCCTGTAATTATAAGTGGAATAACACGATCTGTGCAGGTCGCTATTTAATACATATTGCAAAAAATGCCGCGAGAGGAGCCCGACACCGAGTAGTGGACAAGAACATCGTTGTAGAAACTGGCGTCCGAGAAGATACTTCAATCCTGGATTCATTATTTAGCAATCACATCGAAAAACTCAAAAAGCAATTCGAAAAACGAGAATAAAGCACAGATAATGGTAGTAATTCCAATTTCTCATATGTTATCCTAACAAATATCAAACTATCTACACGAAATCCGGTAACAAAACACACCAGCTAATTCTAGTTACCGATATCAAGCTATATTCGAATAACCTCAAAATACAAATTGTTTTTTGACGTAACAACCAGAATTTTGTTTGCCTCAGCTTTTAACACCAATAGCATTAACATATTTGCGATTCATAAAACCTTCTTTAGCTTGTTTTAATATTACTTTCTTGAATTATGCTTATTTAGTTGTGCCATTTTTAAATTCGATAAATATATTATTTACAGCAACAGTAACTATGAGAACACAATCACCTCATTCAGCAATGCTCCTTTTTATCAATTATCTACTACTAAACAGTTCGTTCTTATTACATCTTTCACAAAGCATCACTTTAGTAACACAGAGTAATCGTGTAAAGTTGGCACAGAATTGAAAAGAGTAAAATATAAAAAAACATTTTCAATAAAATGTATAATGTCAACGATTGAAGGTGTATTTAAGACATGCAAAGGCGAACGTGATTTCCAGAGTGTGCTACCGTTTACACGCATTTTATTGAACCGGTTGGAGATTTTGGTTCCAATTAATCGTAAGTTTAAATGAAATATGGCTTTTTTCTATATATCTGTATACATGAGCATCCTTTCTCAAAGTAAATGGTGACCTCCTATAAAGTACGATTTTTGTAAAAGAAGTGCTTCATTACGAAATAAAATTTGAAACAATTTTAACCTCCGGACTTGTTTACAGAACTTAGAATGAGTTGAATATATAGCTGAGCAATGAATTGTGTGGTATTCCACAGACATGCATTTAAAATAAAATAATACTATCCGTACGTACACTTTGCCTTGTTTGTATAACTATCTAGTTTAAAACAATTAAAATTAAAATTAAAGGAAAACGATTGTGAAGATTTTCAAGTTGTCGATTTTAAAATCAACACGTATTAAGTACCACAGTTGCATAACTTATTAAGATATTCCGGTTATTTAATACATGTCACAGTTTAAAATAATATTGTAGAGAAATAGGAGAAAATTGTAAATAAACAAAGAGAATATATGTATAAGATATTTACAAATATCAAGTTCAAGGTCAGTGTATTATAATTACGCATTTAATTTTAAGACTTTTAGAATCATTAATTTAGAATTATTAGTAGTTTTTAGTAGCAGTAATTCTTGTAAATTATTTTATTTAGAAAGTTACTGCTATTACCAAGATTTTTACATATTAGCTGACGATGCTTTTATGAAATTCGTTAGAATTTGGTTAATGATAATTAAAACAGGATTATATTTTAAAGTAGGTGTTCAAAATTTCGTCATTTAGAACGAAGCCAGGCTTCTACACCTCGCTGAAAACTATCCCAGACCCTTTATAGCGACTAAGCATCTCCGTGGCAAAGATTAGTTCTCGTAAATCGCCCTCATTTTCAACGCGATCGGTATAAACAACACCTTTCATATAACTGTAAGTAAAAATCCATGACATTTGTGTCGAGGCTACGAGCATTTTTAATAATTTTAAGAACGCGTCTTATAAGTACAAGAGATAGACTAAAGCTTATCCTATACTGCAGCGATATCAACTTCGGATTCTTCGGCACATTGGGTTAACAATACCGTGATCGGATTTGAAAGTGTAGTTATTAATATCTTTTAAATCGTGCATTTTATAAAAAATTATAAGAAAATTTTGTTGTACAGTTCATAAATTGTATACAGTTTTCATAATGGTCCATATTTTTGAGACATCCTGTAGCCGCATTCTAAATATAACGTATAAAGTAAATTTACCTTTCAACGAGCATATAACCTTTGATATTGTAACGATAATTAGAAACAATGAAAATCTAATGGAAGTTGCTAGAAATTTCTAGCACTCTTTAGAATGAAATAGATGATGTAATCTTAGGTGACTCATTGCGGTAATTGATACCTGTCAATTCAATTAGGTCAGCAATGAGTCATAGAATTGTAATTTATTGTTGTGACTAATTTCTTATTCTAGATTAATCCATCCATTCTAGCATTTATCTTTTCTATATAAACAGTAAATTGAATTCCCTTAGTTAGTTTTTGTTAGAATCTTGTACTGTTCATTACCGATATAAATATAAATATACATAAATAGAATTATGAATGTTTGCTGTTAGTGGATTGTGAAATAAATATTTGAATAATTAAGTGTACATAAATAATTGTAATTTTTAGTGAATATAAATAAACATTGTAAAATAATTAACTAGTTACGTTACAATGTGTTAAATCATAATTCAGTAACAGAAAAGCAATGTGCATTGAGGGAGGATTTTACTAAATAAAAAAAAAACGAAAGTTATAAAATTTGAAACAAAGCGTACTTGAAAGAGAGAATAGCATTACAAAAGAAATTAGGCGAATCAAAAGTTTCAGAAATTGTGGATCAACAACATTTACGTAAGTTATTAATGTCGTATAACTCAATATTTCCAGAACATTTGGAAAAATGTTTTTAAGGTAATTTCAGACGGTACTGCTTTGTATAAACATTAATTGCTATGTCAACATTGACGAAGAATTTAAATACCAAATTTTTAAACAATTTCTTGAAAAACGCAAAACATCGTTCTATGAGGAAATTCTATCTCAACATGATTTTTATTAATGAGATACAGGATGATTTCAAAATATACCGACAAACTTGGATCATATATGCGGGGGTAATTCTAAATCAAGAGACATTTTTTTTTAAATTCCTTGCTGTTTCCAAAAAAAAACGCCGATAACGAAATGGCAAAGACCTATTTGAAAACCCCAGCAATAACGCAAGATCTGATCGTATGGTTGTATCGAATGAACTATAAACACATGACGCAGTTGTTAGTCATGTACGACGTATGCACATACACCAGGGGTGCCATTTCATTAAAGGTCGCATTCGTTTACAAACGTTTTGTTTTTGTCTTAGCAATTACAGCTAGTTTCAATTTTTGTTCCGAAGTGTATTGATTTTCAGTTTAGTGTGTTTATTAATCTAATTCTATTTAATTTTAAGTTGAACATCCTGTTTCTGTCAATAATGGATATAATATTTAATATCGAAATGGCAGTCGCTGTTACAATTTACGGCAAAGGATTTTGAATGCTCCTTGTAAAAAAGTAAGTGTTTCTTTATTTTATGTGAATTTTAAAAAAGGATATATTAAAATTGTTACTTATAAAAATCAGGATATGGGTTTTTGTGTAATTAAACATATTTAAAATTATGTAATGTTAAATTTTTGCCTACAAACGAATAAAAATAGGTCGGTGAATGAATTACCTATATCGAAATAGGTTAATGTACACCTAAAGTACATATTTTGTAATTTGAGATTAAAATAACATTTCATTCATCCGCGGCTCATAAAATGTGTCTAGACTTATTTATTTGTATTAATATTTTCCTGCAGTTCTCAAAAGTCAACATTTTCAATTCTTTCCAAAAAATGGTCTATTTTATGGAATTTTCTTGTTAATGGACGTGGTTAGGCATCTACAGTAGTGTGTCGAAGTTTGTTGGTGGATTTCAAAATCGCCCTGTATTATACAATTAAAAAATTTAAAATATAGAGCCGAACAACTTGATAGCTGATCTTGTCGATACAACAGAAAACATGGCATTGGCGAAGGGGCAGTAACACTATTGAAAACCATTTCGAATGGATGCGCCAATACATTTATTTAGATTTGTAAACCTTTTTGATTTTTGATGTTAATTACATTATATAATTTTCAGTAATAAATATTTGACCATGTTCACGGTAATTTTAATATTTTTCAAGGGCATTTTTATTCTCAAAATGTAACATGAATATTCAAAAAATATAAGAAATTGACTCCAAATGCTCCAACTTTTAAGGAACATTGGTCAAAATAGACGGAAGTTTCCTTGTTGGTTATGTCCTGAGAAAACAAAAGCAATCCACATAAATGTGAAAAGACGAAAGTTGATTATTTGCGATACTTCAGCCAGATTTCTCACCCTTACGATTCGTTGCTGCGAAAATATTACACAAACAATTAAAATAATAATAACCAAAAAGTTATTGCAATAATAAACAGGGTCAATTTAAATAATGTATTAAAAAACATGTTTCATAAGACTTGTTTTTATCACACGAGTTCAAGTTTAGAAAACGAGCCTCATAGAGGATAGAACATCTTACGGAACGAGTTTTTTCTACTATTTTATCTGTTTGCTAAAAATGTAGGAAAACGCATTTTTTTGACGTTTAATCGATTTGGGTTCTGTATTTCAGTACTAGCTTAAGTTTTAGCTTACTTAAACCTTCCTCTGTCTCTATAGAAGCAATTTTAGT
This sequence comes from Phrixothrix hirtus, assembly GCA_024586415.1. Lineage (NCBI taxonomy): Eukaryota > Metazoa > Arthropoda > Insecta > Coleoptera > Phengodidae > Phrixothrix > Phrixothrix hirtus. The sequence continues at coordinate 4,860 of JAHWXV011088423.1, forward strand.
AATAATCATTTCCACAGCAACAAAGTATCGCTTAAGTAAGCTGAAGCTTAAGCTACAATTCGGCCTTAGAGATTTTAGTGATAGTTGAAGATATTGACGTTTTGACATTTGAATATGAAAGTTTTGTCAATTTTCTATTCTATTTTAACGTTTAATAAGGTTAATTGCTAATGTTACCAACCTTTTAAAATAATATATTGCGAGTTAAAAAGGACATTATCAACTCAAATGGGTTTCGAAATGAGTTCATTTCGATACGCAAATAGGCAAAATAACTTAAAATGACCTTAAAGACTACAGCTACTATTTTGAACACTTTTATTACGGTGATAAAAAAATTACATAAACAAATAATTTAATTACAACTTTCATTTCTATACTATCAAACGTAAAGTTTTATTGAGATATAATAATGTTTCACATTGTTGGTGATGATGAGAGAATAAATAGTTTTATTTATACACGTAACTTGACCTTTTATTAAATATTCGAAATAAAAAGTGCATTATATTAATTTTTAAAGTAATTATTGATCCAACCGCATAACAAATTTATTAAATAAACAACAAGATATTATAAGCTTGGTTATTCTAGAAAATGCTAAGCTGTGTGTAGTAAGATAGAAACAGAGTTCAATGTGGTAAAAACACAGAATAAAAATTATTACCACAGTACATTTAAGGACATAAGTTTTGAATCTATCTGTAAAAAATGAGCGTAACAAAATGTAACGAAAATATTGTCCAAACTAGCACATAACAGGTCGTTGATGCGAGATATGAAGTCGTAGAACTACTAGATAAGTATTTAAAGAATATTTTGGTTAGATAGAGTGCCACATTGTCGGCACACACTAAAACTTATTGCACTCGTCTAGCAATTTGAGGGTGAAAACTAGAAAGCAGTGGGAATGGTTAACAATCGAACACTAATCTTAGATAAAACAAAGATACGTCAAGACGAAACAAATCAATTAAATCTACAAAAGAAATTACCGCATAACACGTATATGAAGCCAAAAATAAGATTGATTTGGTTTGTTTTATTCAGTATATGAAAAACACATTACATGTTGTTGATTATACATTAATTAGATATTAATTATCCTGTGTAATCAATATAAGTAAATATTATAGTAATTAAGAATAAAAATTAGAATTAAATATTCCATTAGAATGTAGCGATGTAAATGCACAATGTATAAATTTAAAAAAGTTTTACAAGCATTAAATAGCCGACAGAAATATCTTTTATAAGCTTGAAAATACGTCAAGTTAGGCTTGACTCTTAAAAGATATTTGGAAAAGAGAAATGTTAACGAGATGTGAGAAACTTAACGTATTATAAAATGAAATAGATATAAGTTTTAAAATGAAGTTACACGATTGGTGATGACAAATTAACAAATTTTGTTGGCATGGTAACGCAAGATCCTATATAAGGCCAAATTCAACAGAATTATCGTCTTTTGTGTTTTATGTTCTCATCCAGCCCAAGGTAGTAGATACCATAAGTGCAAATGTAGTACTGCGAAATGGAAGTAGTTGATAAATAGCTCTCGCTATATCAAGTAAGCATATAAGAATTCAGCAAAGACCTTTTGTTTCCTAAATAAACCAAGTTTCAACCGAAGATTCCTTTTAATGTAAAGCAAGTAATTTACTTTCAATTGAAACCGCAATTAAAAGATAATTCCTTTTGTGAGACTTTCTTTTGATAAATAAATTAAGTAAATTGAACAGGCATCAACTACGCTCAAGATATAATGTAACAGTAATTGAAATTTAATTTGAATTAAAGTAGTGAGCGAATTTGACAAATTTCGATTCAAATCTCTCATTTTAAAAACATTAAATAGATTGATTATTATTTTCAATTTAAAAAAGAGCTTGACGACCAGAATTAGTTATTTAAATCATTTAATCATAGAGCGGCCTGAAACAGATGTATGCGTATGTATGAAAATTATGTTTTAATTAACACATTCATGTTTACTTTACTGACTTTTGACCCACCGAAATAGTATACAATAGAAAGTATACAACTCGGCAATAATCCTTTTCTTAGGCCATTCACACCATTAAAATGACAGATAAAACTACCTGGGAGAAAATTCAAACAGTTTAAAAATAATTGTTCGCAGCTCTGTTTACTATAACATAATATAATAAAGTAAGATTACAAAGGTTTAACTGCGAAGCATCTAACAATGTTTAATAGATGTAATAGGAACATAATGATTCATAAAGTTATAAATACTACTATTACAGAGATGTAATTCAAAACTTTACGTAAAGTATAAAGTAAAGAATTTGTAGCGAACAAATACAATTATCTATTATTGTTACATGACCAGTTGTTGGAAACAATGACGTTTTAAACTGGATAATATTTAGGTTGGGAAATGAAACATTGTAGCCTAAGAAAAATCAAAGATTATCAACAAATTTACTGAATAACCGTAATTTTTGTATGTTAAAAATTATATAAACAATCCATATCTAATAACAAAAATATACAGTGAGGTCCTAATCAAATATATTTAGGTTCAACTGCAGTAGAAACTAAGACGTCGAATCATATAAATAGTATACAATAAACTAAAATGTAATTTAGACTATTAAAATAATACAAAATTATTTACAAGGACATATGTTAACATATTCAGTTTGTTATAAATATGTAATATCCTGATTCGTTTTTTGATTTGTTTTATGGCTGAGACAGAGATGTGAAAATTTCTTTGGCGCTCTTGGCTTGAATTGCTATTTTGCCACACCTACTAGAATTTTGCCGAATCTGGAGTTCGACCGGTAATACAAGATATTCCAAATCTACAAATTCATGGACTTTGAATTAAAGATTTATCTTTACAGCTGATATTATAAAGGTTCTAGTTGAATTGAATCGACAGTTGACCGCAGTTATCACGGATTACAATAATGCATCACAATGCTTAAATTTCAGTTAACCAGCAGTCAACCAGCCTTTATAAGATCGGACCTTAGTCAAATCATTAATTAATAAATACAAGAAAAAATAAACTAAAACTTAAATTAAATGAAGTAGTCAAAACGAAGTAAACTAAATTTGAATTAGCACCAACCTTTTGTAATATTCCGTTCAAAAAGATAAAAGTTAAGCCAAATTTACTTAATAGAATAAAGATTTCCACGTGAAGCCTGAAGGATTCGACAAGCAAAGTGGTTCACATTTTGCGAGCTGGAAAAGCAACAATTTGGGATTCGCAGGCAAAAATTCACCTTTAAAGTTTTATAAGACAGTCCAGAAGTAACGTAACGTAAAGATAACTAAAGCTACCATTTTTAAAAAAACTCGAAACGAAAAGATACATATCTTTACAAGTGTTTCAGGAAGAAAAATGAGATAACAAACAGTGTATCTGATTAGAAACGTTACTCGAAGAATAAATTGTCCCAACGGAGCAACGACGGAAACAATGTTAACTGAACTAAAACGGAAAATAACACTGAACTTTTTATATTTGCCCAATATCAAAACGTGGATGTTGACTGTGTTAAACTTCTATGTTGTTTTACTAATTAAACATAATTTTTGCAGTTAACTAATGTAGTCCAAGACAAAGTAGAGTGCGAGAGTGCATTGAATTTTGAGTAGTGTTATTAACAATAATAAATCAATCTATAACAAGTAGAGAGAATGCGGCTGTAATTAATTGTACGAAATTAGTACAAATCTCACCTTCGTTGTACTTGATTAATAAAACAAAATCATTTATTAAATTAATATTACATTTTACATTATAACTTAAGATCAAATTTATATAAATTGTTTGTCTTGAAATAGCTACTGAATGATTTGCAAAAACAAGAAATACTTCATTAAACAAAAATTCTATTAAAAGTTGAAACTTGTAATTTATTTAGAAAATTGGAAACGTTCTATCTTATTACTTGATATCTATGATGATGATTGATACACCTGGCTGAATCGGTATCCTATATTGTTTTTAGCGATCAGGTCACAAGATTCAAAACAATTTTAACTCACTAACGGATTAGGCTGTTGGCCTGTTCCTATATTGTAACCTAACTTTTTCTTAGGCGCTATACATTTTTGTATCCCGTTGGCATTATTGCCGTATTAATAATGCTTTCCTCGTTTTCTTTACTTTTATTTCTGTTCAGCAGTGATCTTTCCAATTAATACATAAATATTTAGCCCATTTCTAATGCTATATATTCATCATCTTCCGGAACTTAGTCTGAATTTTATCTTTGTTTATAAATTCATCAAACCGAAACACATTTAACACTCGATATTTAATCATTAATGTGTTTATCGAACAAAAATTATTGCATGATAGAAGCGTGCGTTTTTTAAGCCGCCTAGCAATGGGTTTAAATTAGTTTTGTTAAAATGTACGTAAATACTTTAATAAGCAACTGGCCTCATTGAGCTATACAATTTACCTAAGATTTAATTGAAACTTAGCAGGGACAGGAAACTATGTAGATATAGCAAAATTACAAAACCAGCAGACAGAATTCTAATGAAACAGGCAGTTATAATCGTATTTTAATGTTAGTTGCAAAGTGAAATTTAATACAATTCCGTTAAAAGAAAATACTGCAACACTTTACATTAAAATGGAAATATTTTTATGCGCCCTTTTGACTGAAAGAACCGATTTTTGAAACATACCTAAAATTATTGTAAAATCTATAAAAAATGAACTCAGTTTTTAGTACAAAAAAATATACTTCTTATATATTTGCGAACAATGGAATACTTCTAAGTATAAAGCCGTGATTACACTGTAGGATTTAACAAACTTATTTCAACTTTAAAATTTAAAATGAATTAATTAAAATTTGACGTAAAAAAGGCTGTAACATGATAATCTATAATTGGGCACCCGAACATTAACACTGGAGTTAACTACGAGTTTCCCATTTGGAAGGTGCTTGGTAAATATCATTATAATTTTACAGGACTGTCGTAAGTTATTTCTAGAATCATAACCAACTGTCGAAATTTGGATCTTAGTACATGACGTATGCAATAAGTCTTGTATGTTTTGTTTGAATATCGAAAATGTATTCAAAAAACCTTGTATTGTAAACTAAATACCAAATAACAGGGTAACCCAAAATGCATACTACTCTTTTAAGTATAAAAAATTCTTCATAATAATATTTTTTCTTTAGTTTGTTTTAAATCTTAACACATCAATTCTTGGCAAAATATAAAGAAGAAATCTAATTATTAGGTTGGCACGAAAGTTCTGGCGGTTTTAAACGTTAAACTTTAAACTTGAATAACTCAGCAAATATTTACTCGATTTAATCAAAATAAGCACCA
>JAHWXV011088621.1:0-11686 GCA_024586415.1 Phrixothrix hirtus
TATATATATATATATATATATATATATATATATATATATATATATATATATATATATGAAAGATTAATAAACATCTTCCAAGGTGTGACGCCACAAATGCTACGAAATGTAAAAAGAGAGGTTTTTAATAAAATTGATACGTGTTTGCAAGCAATCGCACAACATTTTGAACCCTTTCAATAGTTTTTAGTTTTTGTTTTGAGTTTCCTTTTTTTATGTTATTCCTTATGTGTCATCTTGTTATTGTTGTTTATCAATTGGAATGATTTATTTTGAATTTTAATATAGATGAAAGCATTTGATCTACTGTAATATGTTTTAACTGTGGTAGTGAAACTAGTTAAAACTTTTGAAAACAACTTGAAATAGGTACAGGGAATCCTAATAGAATTTAATTATACATCGAACAGTGAAAACATATACAGGGCGTTTCATTTGAAAAAATTGAAAACATTTTCTCAAAATGCTTAAATTAAAAATTTTTTGGACACTTGATATGACATAAAACTGCGAAATTTAAAACAAAGCGTCATTAATCTTTTGTAATAGGAACCTAAAATATTGTTTGTTAAGCTTATTTTTTGTGAATATGGTAATTTTTTTATTCGATGATAAGTCTTACAATGTATTTCACAAAAAAAATATAGCTTTCAAACCAATAAATCAATTTATAATGTGAATAATGATTATCAAGTTTAATTCAAATATGTCAAAATATACTGGGTGTGCTATTTAAAAAAATCCGTCGTTACCATACCGCTTTTTAGGAACACCCAGTATAGCCATAAATAATTTCATAAAGTGTTCATTTATCTCTTAAATACTCCCTAAAAATTTCAAATCTGTATGTGTTATAGTATCCGAGCTATGAAAAGCCAACACACTAGTGGCGGACCATGTATATTCCATTAGAAAAGACATAATTTTAAATCTAAAAATATTATACCAAACATCATAACTAGCACACTACGTCGTTATAAGCAATTGTTTTTTTTGTTCAATGTTCAAATAACAATGAAAAAGATAAGTTTGTATTATATATCGCATGTAGAGGAATTGACAATTGATTGATTGATGGTCATCGTTTTCGTCGTTTCAATTCTATAATCTTTTCCTTAGCCATTTTTCAATATCTCTTGTCGTTTATAAGATAAATAGATTGGAAAATTTTGAAGGAAATCAGTTTGTGCTTCAAATTTAATAGACCATGAGAGATCGGTTTGATTTGGCAACCGTTTCGATACTTACTCCTCATGACCAAATTGTTTACCCATCGTGAGTGCTATAGTTTTATAGTTTTCCATCTCCCATCTCATACCTTGTATATTAATAACGACGAGATTCGAAAAACTATTTCTATAAAGTTGAAGAAAAGATTAATGTTATTAATAGAATTAAAAACTATAATCTTGTTCTTTAAAATATTTTTTCTGTGCAATAATTTTTACGAAATCTTTGGAATTTCTAGGATTCTAATACGCATAAAAATTTAAATTTGCCAGCTCCACGCGCTTTGAAACGTAGTCACAGGAAAATATTCTTGGACTGTGACTATCTCAAAAAATTGCAAGGGACTATTTTTGTGCTGAATAGCTTTATCTTTTTTCTTCTCTTGAAGTTTTCAAAAACTTCTGAGCGGTTTTAGAATCGTTTTAAAAATATCTTTTCCTGCCCATTACGTGTCCTTTTCTCAGCCATCCATGAGTCAATCGTCGCTAGCATTTCACTAGCACTTCTTTGTGTCTAACTTAACATCTGTCAAATTTCAAGTTATTGGACAAAAGTTTGAGCTTAAAGCTTCCAGTAACTGGGTTATGTATACGACTTACCATGATCATTTAGAGATAATCATTTTATAAAAATTTAAAAAGTTTAATGAAATATGCCACGAAAACGCTATTTTTAGATTTAATTAGAATCGGTAGGATACAAAAATGGTATATTTTCGAGCAACAAATTCTTTTAATTTCAGACACTGCCTTAAACACAATCATTGATTTTCATAATTTTTAGTAAGTACTTATTAAATGTTAATTTTTTGCTGTAAATTTCAGTTAAAATATCATATAGGAATTTTGCTTCTCTTTCCATTTACCTTAACAACTTTATACATTTAAATTTATTACTTTTAGGTTATTTCATAGAACTTTCAACGTGTAATCGTTTTTATAAAATGCGTTAAGTATTTATAAGAATTCTTACAAACTTTTTTCATTAATTTAATTGTTGTAATAATATAAAACTAAAATCATTAAGCTGTGTCTTTATTATATTTTCAAAATCCTAATTATTTAATTTTGGGCACGTTATTTAACAGCTGCTATAGCTAAGCTGATTATATTTCCTCTTAATTAGTTTTTTAATACTTTTATAATTGCAATCTTGCTCATCGTTTCAACTGTTTTTGAAATCAAAATATGAAACATCATTTTGAAAATAAAGTTACTTAAAATTGGTTTAATAGATATTAAATTTTAACTATAGCATAATTTCTTAACAATTATAGATCTTATATCATTAAGTTTTAAAAGACAACAAACAAATAATGATCACTAGGTCCTAGACACGTGCGCGAATTCAGAGCTGCAGTTGACCACTAAATTTGTGTCCAGTTCAAAGTTAAGTCTTGTATTAGAAATTGTATGTATCCGTGCAAATATTTATTTATTTGTACATTGTAGCCATTCTCCCACCGCCACCCTTGAAAGCATCCCACCCCCCTCTCCAACTATCTTAATATGCCGAAGTCTTCTCTAAGTTGATTGTAGTTTAAAATATTTTTTTAATATACTTCTAATATAAAAATAAATACATACATAGTTGCAGATGACGCGGAATCTACTTTGGTTAAAAGCTTTATCGGTATTACCTAAACTTCGAAGAAACAGTCCTAATAATTTTTCATAATTTTTAAAAAACATTCGATCATTAATTTAATAATAATTTTGATGGCTTTAACATAATTTCGTACTGATTTCTTATTTTAATTTTAATTCAATTCCTATGTGAAGGTGCTGTCACCAGTGAAACTCATTACAGAACTTCTTATATTAATAAAAACCTCTACACAAAATTGTGTTATCAATTTGATATTGATATGCTCACTGTGTCAGTTATGGGCTACTAAACTATTTATGAAGACTGTATAATTTACAGGTATAGAACGCGATCAAAAATTTAGGTAACATGACTAAGTTTAACCGCAAATTGAAAAATCTTTAACAAAGGGGTAAGTCCTTCGCAGAAATCTGCACTAAAGTCGCTGGTTTGACGTTGTTAATCTTTTGGGATTTTACAAGTTCCAACAATTCTATTGTTAACATACCTTCGCTTGTTATAAAAAAATACCTTGTCACATAAATAAAATAGATTCTTAAGAAATAACCCTAAGTTGTTTTGAATAATTACATTAAAAGTGTCAAATAACTAATTCTGACAAATAGATATTTCCTGATAATAGAATTTTTACCAATTTTTAAATTATGGGTCACTATAGTATGATCCAGGGTCAACTGCTCTCCAAAAAACGTGAACAAATATAATCTTTTATTTTGCTTTATACTATGATTGCAATCTATATTAAAGTTTATTTCAACTTTTGTAATATTCTCATGGTTTCATTGCTATTTGTCAGTTTTAATACCTGACGTTCTTATTCTATTTATACCTCTTAACAACTGCTTTATTTTTGAGCACACAGATGGATTTATAACTGAATTAGTGTGACGTCAAAAATAGGAGCGAAATTTAAACTGAAATCATTGCCTATGTTCCAGTTTAAAAGTGACCCTTATGGTATTTATGTTTAAGTATCAAATTGAAACACATATTCCTTGAAGTACTATTGATAATTTCTTTTAAATATTCAAGTTATTTTATTAGGATAAGGAAATAAAATGGAGTTTTAGATATATTGTGAAATACCTGAGCGGAAGTAAAATGCAATTATTAAATATTTAAAATAATGAAATAAAGTCACTGTAAATTTCAGTGATATTATTGATAATTCAGCTTCTAGCCTCTTTCTTAGGTCTCAATTTTTATGTGAGGTTATATGTGTGTTGGATTGTTCATTTAATTTTGTGTTTTCTGCATATTTTAAAAATTAATCGGATTCAGTACTATTTTTAACGTTTACAATGTATATTTGGTAAATTTAATGTAAAAGTAAATTTCGAATCTGCAGGGTGTTTCAGATAATATGACATTCCTTTTAAGGGATGAAAGTAGACCCTACAGACACCCCAATAGGCGTAAAATTAAAAGCAATACGAATACAAAAAGTCATTTTTTTCTAATTATATACAACGAGCCGATTATGGTTGCATTCAGACTAAAACTGTTAAATCATTCATAAAATTGTAACTGACTTACTTACAGTAACATATACTTTTATAACTGTAGCAGAGACATTTCGATTTGTTTACTATAATAAATAACTGGATAAGGGATTGCCCTTTTTACTTAATTGAAAGGATTTAGAAATAATGTATACAATTTTTTTAATAATTTTGAAGAAGTTATTTATTAATAACTGATAATAATGAAAATAGAGTTTAGTCTTGCATCGTACTAAGAAAATGTGTTTAAATTTAAAGACAGATTAAGTAATTATTTATTGACATTTTTTAATTTTACGCTTAAAAATAAATTTTCATTTTTAAAATTTCGTGACATCATCCTACACTTAAAATAAAAATACTTTCAACACTTTTTTAACACAATGGATAAATAGAAATTAGTTTTATACTGTCCTTATTTAAATTATTGTCGACTAGACCTTGTGTTTTAGGCAAGCAAAATGTGTTATAGGTTAATTGCTTGTTGAGAAAAAATTGTTTTCTAATTTTGTCATAAAATACGTTAATTGAGATGAAAATTAAATATCTGTTCATTGTAAGATTTTTACCAAACTTACCGTTAAAATATCTCCATAAAAAATGTTCAAATAAATTACCTTTGTTTTGATTACATGATTTAGCACTACTGATGATGTATGCGTAGATTCTACCGAACAAATTGGTATTTGCACGAATTTATTCTACAGCTACTTCAATTCGTACGCAAACTAAGCACCCTAATGTCTTCCGCTCAGAGCTTATTTATGCCATATTTAACGTATCCTTTGTGAATAAGTAAGTAATTATGAAATATGGCCCTTTAAAAAGATGCTTTTATTATTAAAGCACTGGTTAGTCAGCGAAACGCATCTAATAATTGTCGTAAATTTGCATAATTTCGTTTTTTTAAGATATCGGTCACCGACATTTAAAAAAGTGTATCATTTTACAGTCTTGTTTTATGCGTCTATTTCAAAAGTTAAAATAAACATGTACAATTCTGTTCTACTACGGAAATGTTTATTTAGTAAAAACACTTACTCGATGTTATTTGTCATATTTGAAAGCATACGCATTGTCGACTTGTTATTATTAAAAAAAACGAATTTTTAGTATTCGTATTGGTTTATTACGCTTATTGGGGTGTCTTTAGGTTTTGCTTTCATCCCTTAGAAGAAATGTCATATTATCTGAAACACCCTGTATATTTATGCAAATATAGTTTTTCAGTTGCTCATATTTTGTATTCTTATCAAATATGGGTTGTTCTTTTGCACTTAACCAATAAGAATAGTTGTTTATTTAATAACAAAGGGGAGGTCAACGTCTATCAACACAATATAAACAAACAAACCAATACCAATACCTAGAATAATCATAACCAGGAGTTTACAAATATTTCTTGCGCCATAAGTATTCAAAAATGTAACCTATTCATTTGTATTGTGTTTGTATATTATACCAAATTTAAATTAGCCAGGTTCACGATTTGTGAACAGACAAAATTTAATGCTAAATGTGTAAAGATGAAGGACATAACATAAAATACAAAATTTGAGTAACATATATTATTGATATTGCCGCTGAAAAACACAAAAACATTGTAAAACGCCCAAGAAATCTCTTCAGTTAGTAATACTTGTGTTAGTTAATGAATGAGACAGGCATTCCACGTGATTTTCAAGATGTGTTGCTGATCGTAACAGGCTCACTTTGATCACATATAGGTTAAACAACACTTAGAAGAGGAATTTAATCAAAATAATGTGAATGAAAGTAACTTGATTTAAAATAATACTACGAAGTTCTATAATCATCCAAAATGATGATAGTTGCAAATGCTGAAAAAGCAACTAATGCTAAATGGACAGTATCAAATACAAAGCTATTGTTGGAGTTTTATATAGAAAATACAAATTTATTTAAATCTTCAAAAAAGATAACTAAATACATTTGGCAATTGATCGCAAAAAAATGAAGGAGAAAGGAAATTAGTTCTCAAGGAAACAATGGAATTAAAAATTTCGCAATTTAAAAAAGACATAAGCCCATAAAAGTCTGTAATGAAAACATTGGCACAGGAAGCATAAATTGGTCACTCTTCTCCATTTTTGAGTACATTTTTGATAATGATGTAGACATTACTCTAATGTGCCTTACTAGTAACACACCCGGACTAACATATCAAAAGACAGTGTTCCATCAACAGAAGAATTTTAAAGATGCCTAAGCAGAAGTGCCAATATATTACTGTTTGAAGGAAACAGCTGGCTGCTGAGCTAACCGAGTCCTAACTATCGCCGTTGTTAAAATTTGGTCATAATTTTAGCAGATTCAACACTTGTTGGCCACTTTACTTTATATTGTTTCCTAAAGTGTAACTAACTTTTAGGTACTTGTAAAATTCAAAATTGATGAAGTAGAGAATATCATTACATGAAAAATGTTTAATTTTATAAGAAACTTCTTGATTGAAAAACATACATAACCTTATTATTAGTTGCCTTTCGGCAGATTCAGTTAATCTTCCGACACTTGTCAGATTAGCTGTTTTTAAATTTGGTGCTAATATTTGAACCAATTGCTCAAATAAAGTGATTTTTGAAAAATAATTTACGTACGTTTGTATAATGTAGAAAAGGTTACAAACAACTTACCATCAGGATTATGCAGAAGAGCTATGCTACACACTAATTTTCTATGGCAAGACGTCGGGTGTTTTTTTTTAACACCATGATTGTTTAAAATAACTGCCAAAATTTTTTTGTCACTATCACTATCTAATAGCTCAAATACGAGTATAAATATCCATGTCTTGTCAATGGTTTCATTTCTTAGTTATTAATAATCACCAATTTAATTTGTATTTATAAGCGGTTAATTTTCATGCAAACGCTTACAATGACCCAGTAAGAGGTGACGATTGACAGCATGCCAACTTAGAAACCGGTGATAATTACAGTTTTAAAATGTGTCTAAAATAATTATTAAGACAATTTTCAAAGAATGTATCTACTTTAGCATACATTTCAAGCTTTTAACTGTGTTTATTTGTAAATCATATGTTTTAAAAATCCATAATAATTGACTACTACTAATCATTTGAAAATTTGTCTATTTAAATCGATAGCTATTTACACAAGCATTGTTCGCAACATTTTAGCCTCCGTGAACGCAATTGCATTCTCTGTTAGAGAAGATTTTACAACTGCAGTGCAAAGATGAACACTGCCTAACTTCGTCTGGGATGTATTTTAACAGTGAAAATACTGAATTTCATTTGTCATCTTTAAGAACCCACCCATTCTCGGCTAGACCGAGATGATCAATTTCAGCCACATTATTGGCAAACCATAGTTTCAGCTGATGCTGATGCTAAGTACACAATTACATTATATACTCGTAAAGTGTTGCGGTAACTCTGCAGAAGGTTTATTAGTTTTTGTGCCCAATTCGTATCTGAGACTGTCTCTTCTTGGTTATTGTATAAATGTGACGTAGGCGAAATGGAAAAAGACTTTTTTATTGATAAAACCAAACTGGGATTCTCGAAACTTCCAGCAACAATATGTAATTTTTGTTCTTCCAAAAAACCTGATGCATTTTCTTTAAGAAAAGATTTTAAAACATCTCTGAATTTTGAAACTTTTCTTGTTCCGCTTACGACAATTTCTGTTGCACAATTCGAAACTTCTCGAATTTTCTCGGCGTTTTTTAAAGAATCAGTATTGTTTGTATCGAAAACAACTGTAAACCTTTTCGCTTTTAGTTTTTTTCCAATTTCAAAATCTTTTACAAAAACAAATTCTCAACATCATTAAAACTATTAAACAGAGTTTCACCTAAATCTTGAACGATAATTATGCATAATTCTACCTTCTAGGTTAGCTCAGACTTTGTAGTCTTTCTTATTTAACCGTCTTCCTGGAATAAGGCGCTAATGTTCATTTGTGATATAATAAATTGATTAAGTCCAAGTTCATTATCTAGGCGTCACATAAAATTCGACGAAAGATAAATTCACTTTCAATAACTGTTTTATATTTTGTAGTCGTTACTTTAATCTTGTCTTCCTTAAATGTAGCAATCTTGTTTCTTTTCACTCGTTTCCAAAAATGTGTTGAATTCATATTTTTAAATTAGTTTTTTACTATACCTGAGTCTTTTTGCAAAAATCGATCAAAACTGTTTTAAACTGGTTCGTTTATTTTTTGCCACTACAAATGTTTATTAAAGTAGGTACGTTGTTTTTAGTATATTATTCCCTTTCGTTCTCTTATAGTAGCTTCCTCCTTCCTTTCTTTTGAAAACTACTTGCGGAGTAATTTTTAGAATATTCTTCCAAAATATGTCTCACCGATAGCTAGTGAAGTAGTGCTCCAGGTTTTTGTGAGAACCCAATGATTCCTGAAATACTTTTACATTCGTTATTTATAGTTTATTTGAGAGACATATCAGATGCTACACAATTGAATAATTTTTCTTTGTTTTCCTTCAGAACAAAATTTCCTTTTGTCTTTAACACTTCAATATCATTTAAATATACTGGGATCCATTTGGTGTACAAATTGCACTCAGCTACGGTTGAATAAGGTAAAACACTGAAAACTGTACACAAGTGGGCTTCAAAATCTACATTTCTTTCAGCGTACATCATTGCGCATAATAGGTCAACCAATTCTAAAAATAAAAACCAGTATTTAAATGTTGAAAATGACTGAGAGCCTGAATCAGCAAATTTCGCGAATAAGCATATTCAGAACTAATCTTAAATAAGCTTTCTGAAACTTTTGATAACTGTAAAATTTGCTGCTTCGATCGTTCGTCTGGAAATTCTTTGCCAGTGTGCTCTTTAATCTAATTGATGAAGCAGTTTAGAAACAATCATGGAATGGCATCCGAAGCTAATGTTAAATCGCGAATTGGTCCGGTGTACTATTTTCCACTTAACATCAATGTACATGAGTTTGCAGCGTAAATGGCAGTTTCAATCAAAAGCGGGCCAACACCTCCATCCCCAAAAATGTATCCAATACTGGTGATATATGCCATGGTCAAGTGCATACCTCCTAATTGTAGGGTCACTTTTCCTTGTAGTTTAGGAGGATTATTCCACATTTCTCGAGCTTTGGAATAAATTGTTAAATCTGAGGGCCAACACCTCCATCCCCAAAAATGTATCTAACACTGGTGATATATGCCATGGTCAAGTGCATACCTCCTAACTGTAGAGTCACTTTTCTTTGTAGTTTAGGAGGATTATTCCACATTTCTCGAGGTTTGGAATAAATTGTTAAATCTGCTGTAATTACTATGTGTTGATGATCTAAAATGTGAACTAAATTAACTAGAGGGATAATATGTCATACTAAGTAAGTAGCGCATTCAGAAATGGTAAATAAAGAATGTTAGATACTTCAATGCTATTTTTAGACAATATATTTGGAAAATTGGTCCACTCAAAAAATGAATCACTCCGTTTAATATGTTTAAGAAAGCGCCAGACAAAGTTGACTTTTTTGCAGTGTTCAAAACTTTCCGTATAATTAGCAGGAAAATTAAATTTGGAAATTCTGGTCGAATGTGGTTTTTTTATAAGTCAAAATCTGCTGAAATTCATTATCTTCCCATAATTTTTTTCGTCAACTCATTCCTTATAAATTTGTCTGTAGTGCGTTTTTTGAAACGCTACCATTGCCATCGAGTGGATAGTATTTTTACCATCAAATGTTTCTTCGTTTAAATCAAAATTATCAATAGTCGTGTGAATGTGATGCCGTTCTTTTTTTTAATGATATATTTCCCACATTACATTAAAGAAATAGCCATGCATGGCGTTTGGGAAAAAGTACAGTATGCTGAATGAGAGAACTTAAGTTAAACTTAAGTGGTTATGTTGTCCATGCCATTCCACTCGTATGCAAGGAAAACTAATTTAGTGTATATATAATGTTTTATACAGCCAGCTTTCTGTTGAATTTTTCTAAATGTAATGGTTGATTGGTCAGTATTTTCAAAATTTTCTTTCGCTAGAACAGTGGTAAATTGACAGATATCATTGTTTGTACAAGTGAGGCCTATTTTTGCTAGAACTTACAAAATTTGTTTACTGGGAATTTTTTGATAAATATAAGTCCTAAACCTACATAGTAGGTTTCTGTTTCTTTTGAAAAGTTTGTCAAAAAGTCCCATTGCGATATTTGACGGTATGATGGCACGGTGATTAGGTTCAGGTGGCCACCTAAGATTTTGATTAATGTATAAACTATTTTTAGTGAAATATATTTTTTAAGAAGAGTTGGATCTTCCTGATAATGATTAAAAGAGACTAATTTATTTTACTCTTCTTTCTATGGTTGAGCCACATTTAATGTAAATTAATCTTGTTTTTAATAAATAAACTCGAAGGATCTTTAATTATCTATTATAATGCATGTAAAAATATTATATTTTAGAAGAATATAATCAAAAAATACCTTGTGTCTAATTCTACTACATGCATAGCACTTAATACATTTTAAACTTCAAGGTTACACTTTGCTCAACAAAAGGGAATGTGGAATGCAATGACTAAGGGATCAAGCTAATGTAATTTAACCACGTCCCTTTCTATACTTTCATATTTACAAATTTCATGGAAACTTATACGTCAACACAACCCTGTATTCCTACGTTACTGTACTTGGCAGAGTCTATCAACTGAGACATAAAGACCGCTAGTCATTTTGACACATCGTTGGGGGTCGGAAATCCTTTTTTATTAATTTTAGCTGTCATTGCTTTAAGATACCTGAAGCTTGTCGTAAGTTCTAAATACCTGAATCTGGTAAAGAATTTAATAATAACAAATCTGTTGGTTCATCAAAATTGTTGCACGAATATGAACTGTCTTATGCTTATTCATCGTTATGGATTTAGAAAACATAATCTATTTCTGTCTTTTCATTTGCTCGTAATTTATTTACATAAGCAGCAACATTTCTCACATATCTCAACATATCATCATGACACATGAATTTAATTGGCATGCTCAAATCTTCCCGTTTTTCTGCAACGTCCATAATTTTGGTGTATGTCGATTTACGGCATCCTACAAATAATTTTTACATTTCTTGTAATATTTGTTAAACTTATACTAAATCTACATTGTTAGATTCACGTAGTCATTTCATAAATTATCGCGAATCTAACATAGAAAAATTAAATTAACTGTATATATTTTATTTTTCTAAAAATTTGTTATATCGTAAGAAATTAGCTAAGGGTAGATGGAAGTGAAATCTAGAAAGTTTAACAATTTCTAAAGGATAAAAGACATCAATAAAATTTACAATATCCTAAGTGAA
>JAHWXV011088841.1:0-10966 GCA_024586415.1 Phrixothrix hirtus
ATGCATGATGGCGCACCAGCCCATTTTAGTTTAGAAGCAAGAGAATATTTAGATCGTGCATTTCATGATCGCTGGATAGGTCGTGGTGGACCCCAAGCTTAGCCGCCGAGGTCCCCAGATTGACATAGTTTGGACTTTTTCCTATGGGGGTATCTTAAAACTCTGGTTTGTACCACTCTAGTTAACACTGTAGCAGAACTAAGGAATCGCATTAGAGCTTCTTGTGATGTAATAAGGAATACTCCAGCCATTTTTGATTGAGTGAGGTGTGATATGAGACGCAGAATTAAAGCATGCATCCTTGTAGGTGGAGGACATCCCTGTCATCTTATTTAGTTTTTATGTGTTTGTTTTGTTTTACAAAATCTTTATTAATCTGTTAACAGTTAATTATATTTATTTATTTTCACTTACTCGCAGTTGTTGTTCTTTATTTCTTTACTGAGAAGCAGTTGAAGATACGAAAAAAAATTAAGAGATCTTTTTTTATTAAAAAATGGTATATGATTCATAAAATAATTTTTGTTTTTAAAAAAAAGCAGAGGCGTACCATTCTTCCCAATCAAAATATACAAGGTAAAATTAATTTGGACGCCACTGGTTAAAATTGAACATAGGTTAATATCAAAAAAGATGTGTTTCTACATCTACTTTACACCACCAAAGTTTTATAAAAATATCTGTTGCAGTTGCGGAGTTATTAAAAAAAATATTAAAAAAAAATTTATTTATCACTCAATATATCAAAAATAAAACGAAAACGGGCATATGTTTATATGAACTTTTTGTCTTAAAATCATGCACAGATTAACTCCCTGCAATATTGACATTCAATTATGTAACACATATACTGGTGTCTAATTTAATTTACATCCATTGATTGTTAATCTACGAGGGCTATTCAGAATGTTGTTTACGTTATCGTCTATGGCCGCTTTAAGCGTTCGCAGCGCGCCCATCTTGATGTCTGCGCGTTCCTTGGTTCAGTCAGCATCCAGCCGCGTTAACGCGAGGTTTGTGTCGTTCGCCGTTATTTCACAGTAACAGTTTGAAATGTGTGCCGTAATTGAAAATCCCACTAGTTGTGAGATGCGATCTGTAATAAGGTTTGTTAGCGAAAAAATGTAAATCTATTGAAATTTATTAACTGTGTGAAGTGTACGGGAACAACGTAATCACTGAAGGTGGAGCGCGTCAATGGTGCATTAGGTTTAAAAATGGCCGAACTTGTCTGCAAGTCGCTAGATAAATAAATATTACACTACTGTTCTTGCGCAACTTACGACGTTACCACTGTTAATCGTGATTTACTCATTTGTATTTTCTTTTGCACTTGCTCTAATCCCGAAATGCATGCATCACTTACCTACAATATTATTCTTATTAGTTTACATACACAAGTTCGCCGAATGCACTACCTAATATGATGTGAGAAGAATAGTTCTTAAGTCGTACTGCTTTCTGCTGATTCCGCGAGTATTTTCTGTAGTTTGGTCATTATTCTTGACAAACCGTTCGTTGGCATGTTTTGTAAACATACTTTTAACAATAGCATCGAATTCTAAAGTAATATTATGTTCGACATTGAATAGGGTCCCTTCAATTGCTCCTTCATTTATATCTTTTGGTAAGTCATGTAACTCTATTTCGCGATACGTTATGGAATAGGAAACGAAGTTACTTATTACTTATATATAGTACATTAGTCAAGCTTATTTGCACTACGTTGTAATAATTGTGAAGAACCGCTTTTGAATAGAACTGCTACAATAGAGAAATATTCGCTCGGCGTGCCCTTTTATTATTTGAAGCCAGAATAAATTTAGCGACGGTCCTTTTTTAGAAAGGAAGTATGTTGCGGCTGCCTTAAGATTATTTTAAAAGGAAGTAGCAGCGTTAAAAGGTAACACGAATTGGAATTACTGTATCTATATTGAAATGTAAACGATTTCGTTTAAATACTATTTATTCAAATCAACTTGTAACCCACCTTGATGATATATTGCACCCTTTAGTTTAGGGAAAAACGAAAATACGATATTCCACGTAAGATGCGATCAAATGATCACGGAAAATTACACTACACCATTTAACTTGCAACATAATATAATAATTTTGTAAATAAATAAATATTGCCTTTTGATTTTATTCTTAATGTTACGATTTCGCGCAAAACAAGTATACTAGTAAATTTAACACAGTTTACGAAAATAATACTAAAATTTTGATTTGATAAAAATGAATCCCGAATTTTGTAGTGCATTTTAGATTTAACGTTGGTCGGTCATTGGATTGATACATACATCAATCGAAAGACATAAATAAATGGTAGTGTCAATTGAAATGTGTTCTCTATTTGCTCTGGTCTTCAAAATAATAAGGAAATACGAATTTCGCCCCAACTTGAAGAATCTTTTTCATCGTCTTGAGTGACTTTCCACAGACACAAAAAAAGTATACATTACTTTTTCCGCATTTTATATGTATGCAAAGCATTATTCAAATAGATTTCTGATAGTGGGGATACCTTCCTTGTAAGAAATATTTCTTTATTTTTTATTGGGTTTAAGCCCCCTTCTAAAGTTTCGAAGTGGTAATCTGCACATCTTCTTGATCCGTGTTGTCCTCTATATACACGAACTATTTCTCATGAGAATTTCTAAAATGTTGGAGCTTCATTGATGTCATTCAGGTAGATAGATAAGCATATTAATAAAACGGAGCGTCTTTGAACGTGTTCAAAGAATCTCTGTTTTTTGAGAATGTTGCATAACCTAATAAAAAAATTAAAATATAACGATTAATTAAAAATTTTCTGCTAGGGATTTTTAGTTAAAGAGCGTGCTTAAAAGTTTACCTTAATTTCGTAGAAAAAGTATATACCGTGCATTCCAGATAAAACGAGCTGCGCTGAAAAAATCGTTTAGGATGAGAATTTCAAAAAAGCCTGAATCACATCAACTTTGCTTTTTAAGGACATACATTGTTACGGGAAAGTGAACTCTGTGAAAATTGCCCCATACCCAATCCAACCACCATGCAAAAATTTCAAATAAAAATCGTAATCGAGCGCCCCCTTGTTTGAAAGGTCTTTAAATTCTCTTTTGGAAAGAAACCTGGATGGTTAGGTATATTTAAACTTGCTGATATATCAGGTTATGCCTAGCATTAACAACGCCACCGAGTTAGATCTTTTATTGGAAAATGAGGTGATTTTTCAACAGGATGGGGCTCCGCCTCATTGTGCGGTACCAGTGCGGCAGTTCCTGGTCCTACAGAATGGCCACTCAGATCCCCTGATTTAACTCTACTAGACTTTTTCCTGTGGGGATAGTTGAAGTGTAAAGCGTACGAGACGTAGCCAACTACATTAGATAATTTGCGAAAAGAAATTATCAGGTGCTACAGATTGATAACCTCTGTCATTCTTCAGAATATAAGAGCAGAAATAGAAGCTCGTTTATACCATTGTATGGGCGTTAATGGTGCTCAGTTTGAACATTTGGTAAAGTGAATTTTCTGTTTATTTTTCCGTTCTTCCGTCAATTGTTAAAATTGTTAAAATTTATTTTTTCTGTCGTTATCCATTATTTATTGTTGAAAAATGTCAGATGGTTAGATAGAGAATTGAAAGATCTTTCAAACAAGGGGTCGCTCGACTATGATTTCTATTTGAAATTTTTGACATGGCGGTTGGTGTGGATAGTGGACGGTTTTCACAGGGTTCACTTTTACGTAAAAATGTGTCCCCCTAAAAAGCAAAGTTGGCGTCTTTCAGCATTTTTTTAAATTCTAATATTAAACGATTTTTTCAGCGTGGCCCGTTTTATCTGGAATTCACAGTATAGTTACGTTTATACAAATTCTCAATTGGTGGGTTAGTTTAACGCACAGCAACCTTAACACTATTTAGTACATTCATCAAAACACCGTAGCCATATCTCCTATCTTCTGTAATAAACTAAGTAAAACACCGAATTCTTATATGTATATCTTTCAAAAAGGATGCAGCAACTCATAATCGTCATATTGGTGTTTTTGTTCGAAGTAGCCCCAATTTGCAGTATAAGGAAATAATATAAAAATTGTTTATTCAAGAATTTAAAAAAGACAATTCGATAATTAAGAAATGAAGCGTCGTTTACCGATTATAGATACTATTTGAAAGAATGCTATAGACTTAAATATACTTTTGTCATTTTTGTTGTTTTTTTGAAGAAAATCTATAGTAAAAAATTTAAATCAGAACATTATTTTTTTTTAATTCATAATATTCAACAAGAGTACAACAGTGAAAGTATATTTAAGCTTTATCGTATAAGAAAACACAAAGTGGACTACTCATTAAGATTTGAAAGGGTTTATTATTTATTTAATTAAAAATGTTAGTTGAAAATTGATTTTGTTCAATACAGGGTGTTTGATAAGTCGAGAAATTGATTTTGTTCAATACAGGGTGTTTAGTAAGTCGAGGTGAAAAATTAAATTTCATATTCATTTTTAAACTTTAAAACCAAAATGGAAGAGTATTCTTTGAGATACTTAAGAGTATACATTATTCAATGAAAATCAAATATCAAAACAACGATGGAATAAATTTACATAGCAAATGTGCGGTAAACCTGACAATGTCTTATATTAACTAAATGTCCTTAAGTTTACTACAGCGGGATTTATTCAAATTTTAACTCTCCGATATTTTAAGCGGGACTTTATCCATTAGGGGCGTAGTAGGGGTTAGTTAAATAAATGTATTTAATCTTGTAGCAAATTTGGGGGAATTGACAAACTAACATATACACATATAAAAATATAAGAATATAATTTAAATCAAAGTTTATCTAAAATTCATAGATTTCAAAGTACCGCGACAGTTAGAAGCTTGTCGAAGCTTGTTATGGAGGGATTTGAGATTTGGTTGCAAATAACTAGAATTTGATATAAAACAAGATACAAACAATGAAATAAAAATATGTGAATTGCTTACCTTAATCTATGGATAGGGGACGGTTTTCACAGGGTTCGCTTTTACGTAAAAATGTGTCCCCCTAAAAAGCAAAGTTGGCGTATTTCAGCATTTTTTTAAATTCTAATATTAAACTGGCAATTAGTTGTAGGAAACACAAAGGAATTTAAGGTATTGAATAGCTAGGAGCGATATAGGATGTTTTTACAACCACTGCAAAGGTAGATGGTAAACGACAGATTTCTTGTTTTATATCTGGAGGTTGAAGATTGCACAGTAATTATGTTATTGAACACGACACGAAATGGGTTTATTTTACGTTGTAATTAACAGAATTGGGATTTGATTTGTAATGGTATTGTTGGAAATAAACGACAGAAACGACATGAGGTGCTGTTACTGTTAACACCTAAAGAAGAGTAATTGGGTGGTGTTTATACCTTCAACACCGACACGAGAATAATACGACGGTTACATTTTGAAAAGCAACGAAGTGGGGGATCGCGAATTGAGCGACGTTTAGTAAGAACTAAAATACTATGCTTTTTGGAAGTGTTCATGAATAATGTACAAAAGTAAAAAATGTAAATTAAAAATACGTAAATATATAAATAGGGTCAAAATATAAATTAAATATACACAGTTGGCACAAATGGCAAGTGATTATTGTTTTGCTTGATGCACCTAACATCAGTACTCGGTGACCTGCAACATGCATTGAAGAACCAAAAAATAAAGTTTTAGAAGTAACTGTAATTACCTAGATATGAATGAAATAAAAATGTATCTTTAAAAAACGTTTTATTGCGTTTAAAATAAACAGTAAATGAAATATATAAAAATCGCATCGTTTTCGCAAATACAAGCATGACGGAGTTCTGCCATTGAATCAGTTACTTTTGCAAAATTTGCCGTGGTTTAAATATGTTGTATCGCAATTTTTGTCGCGTTTTGTGCATTAGCTTTTTTAGCACAGCTCGATAGTTTTATTGCACCCCACATAAAAATACGGAACACTACGATAAATAAATCGTTTTTACTAGCCATCTTTGGTCAAAAATATGATTTAGCCAAGACATGGTGGTTACCATCGTGCCGTATTGAACTCTGTACATAAGTCAAGATAAGCACCATCCAAGACGCTTTTCATTTGACTGCAATCGGCAAATAGGTAATATTCGTCTATTAAAAATACCAAATCAGATGTTAATAGGAAATATGCATCGAACTGTCACTGCAAATGAAATTTCTAATAACTAAACATGATTGTTGTGATAGTTGTTAGTGACGCCCTAATAAAAATTACTCACTCAAACAAGATAGTCTGCATCCTGATTGTTCCCGCTAAAGTTCTCCAAACAAAATTATTACATGCTTGAACCGTGTTGAAATCTATTTAATACTGGTGAGTGTTTCGTCAAGTACAGCATCGATCAGTTCCCTTTACATTGCAATTGTATACTCTTAATAAGGGTTTCCAGATGTTTTTCGATTTTATATTTGCGTGGTCTTTGAAATTAATTGTGAAAACTCTCCGAGAAGATTGAGGTCTATTGTGAGATCCGAGTTGATAGTTGCAACATGTCACCAGAGCGTTTCCATTACAAAAATAGTAATATCGACATACTTTCCTTTTGTTAATAACATTTTCATTTCTGTTCAAATGCTACAGATTCAAATAGTCATGATAAAGTATAAAAAAATTAAAGGGTTTTGACAACTAAAAAAGTTTTTCCGTGTCAATCTGATGTTTCGCTTTTCTTTGTAAATATTTAAATTCACATTTCTCGTAAATGAAGCATAAATGGAAGAAAAGTTGTTTTTCCTTCCATTTAAGAATTTATATATATATATATATATATATATATATATATATATATGAGTTTACATTTTCACCTCGAATTACGATACAAAGATATGACACTTCAAACCTGCTTCAGTTTCAAAATTATTACTTCTACTGAAGCCATTAATACATATATAATTCTTTATAAAATATTTGTAGCGACACAAGTTCGTGATTTTAAAGTTTATAAATTTTACACAGTAATATAAATTTCAAGAACTTAACGCAACCGATACTTGTATGTGAACCACAATAATATTTGTGTGGAGTGTTTTTTGCTCACGTTTAGAAATTTTATATGCTACTAATATGCGAGCAGCAGTCGCTCCTAACCAGTCTTATAACGACATCTGTAGTGCAAATTGTAATACCAGTAGACATAGAGTTAATAAGGAATCATTAGCGCGTTATAACCTTCTATGACTTTCACGTTCATCTATCCAAAGATAATGAAGGCAGCATTCTGAGGTTACATTTGTCATTTGTTACGATACTGTCTTCAGATGGTTTAGAAATTTTGCAAATGACGTAGCTTGTTATATGATGGAAAACATACTGGAAGGTCTTGTTCAACCTCAGAAAATGAGGCCGCGTTCGCAAAATGACGACAAATAAAATCGACGCATCTACCAAACGATAAAAATTCCTTGTTGCTGTATCAGCAGTAGTGCCTAGAATGCTTCATTAATTATTAAATATTAAGAAAGGTTGTTTTACATTGAATTTCACACGTATTAGCGCAACAAAAAAATAGTCGATCGTGTGAGAATGAGCCAAAAAACGTTTCATTTTTACATGATGTAATAACCGGGTCATTTCAAGACTATGGCAGGTGACAAAACATCTATTCATATTTATGGCGAAGCCAAACTTCAGAAAAAGTAGATCATGGGTGTTTAAGGTTGACCCAACAACGCGCAATGGAAAAGATAAAGAACCGGTGAAATCTAGTATATTGGAAGGACAGAAGATTATGGCAGTATCCTGGTAGACACAAACTTTACCCGCCTAAAGTTCTCCAAAGCTCCCAAAATAAATCCCTAATGGTTCCGTTCAGTAGTCACAGTAGCTAGTTGTCAGCGTAAATGTTGCTAACTAACTATGAAACCTAACCGCAGAACAACTATTCAACTCATATAAGGTCTGAGAAGCCCAGCTATGTTATTTAATATTTTAAACGTTATTATTAATATTAATGCACACCAAGATTTCATTTTGGCAATAATAACCGTTTACTATTGTAAGCATCCTACACCCATATAGATGTTCTGAGGTTAATGTAAGGGTTATGTTTTAAAATCACCCTTGCTTTTGTAAATTAAATAGCAGGGTGTGTCTGCTAAGTTTAACCACTGCACTGCACTGCTAAGTGAAAACGAGTGCTCTACAAATTTCTTTACGTCAGCAGTCCAATTGCTATGTCCGCTGAACGCGAAAAAGGCTTCATTCCATTTCATCTGGCAACTTTAAGCTTTATGTAAAAATAACTCCAGACTTGTTCAACATTCACTGCCATCATCTGGCTTTGCAATATGAGATTTATGATCACATTTTACGCTCAAAATGTATATAGTGGTTTTTTACTTTGAAGGGAAAAGCTAAATCACCATAAGATAGTATTTTATATCCATTTTAGGAAACAAGTGGCGTTGTAGTTTCCATCTATTAAAAATTTAAATTCAAAAAACCAGAGGATTACATTAATCATTACTCAAATGTTGTGCTTTTTGCTTATATTGTTTCCCTGAATCTGAATAATATCTTAGTGAAATTAGATCGGCGCTATGCATAAGCCGTAACTTTTCTAAATTCGAACTTAAGATACATAAACTAATCAATAATATATCCTTCTGCATGTTACACGATAGTGTATCAACATTATAGCAATTTTGCAATTGCGCAACTAAAGGAGCCGGTTTGTAGATAGAGCGCTTGCCAAATCAATTTTCAAGATCAAAATCATTATTCAAGATAATTCGTCAAAGATTGTTGGATGTAGAGCGCAAAAGATAAAAATGTTACAGGACAAGACCTGGAGAATAGGGCGAATGTGGGAAAACATTCCAGTTTAATTCCTAAATAGTCGCGCTTGTAACGTTAGCAGAATGTGAACGATCAAAATTGTGGTGCACTATCACTTGATTAGAATAGTAATAAGGCTCCTAACAAAATAAATATTTAATTCGATGTTATAACATACAACGGACGTTTTCGTTTTAAACTAATAAGTTAGAACATTTTCAGGTTATTTGTTTCTATAACGCTAATTTCAGTGTTAATATAAATTAAGCATTCAATACACCCCTACAACCAAAGACCAAACAGAACTAAAAGCATCCTCTTTTGTGGAAAACTATCATATAAAATTTCACCCGTCCTACAAAACATAACATGAGAATTTCCTTCAGCTCTTCACTTAACTTAAAACATACATTAAACATTAACATTAAAAACAAACATCCTTAACGACAGTGGAATCTTTTAATTAGAATGCCAAATCTATCTACAAATAGACTTATATACAAAATATGCGAGTGTCAGCAGTAGCCCATTCAAAACCATTTAAAGCATGGCTTAAAGAAATAAATTATTTCAACGTCATTTTTCTCTAAATATTAAAGATTTTCTCGGCAATCCAAAAGGTAGGAACTCAGGGAGTATACGGGATATCATACGCTGAAGGTAATAGATCATATATAGAACAGAGAAACACAAGAATAAACGTAGATAAGAACGAGCACATTAAAGCAATGAAAAACACGAGACAGCATCACTTTTATTCCAACATCATAACAAAATAGGACACGAAATCGATTTCGGCAAGACAACTGTGCTATCTAATATAGAAAAATACACTCTAGGATCATCAGAGAAGCTATAGAAATTTAACAGCACCTGCATAATTGAAATTAACTAGATGATTCCCAGAAGTTGCCCAAAACTGTGCAAACTAATTCACAAATACGGTACAACTGAATGCAAAAATGCACGTACAAAAACCATTTAAGCGTAGCTGACCATGCACCATAAAATAAATCAGTAGTGTGGAACGAAATCCAACCGAGCATAATAAACATTAAATATAAGAGCGCAACAAAACCGTCAGACATTGGTTATAGAATAACGCGAAGCAGAAGCAGACAAATTAGCCATACCTGAAGATGCTAAACGAGATTTTACCGGAACATCGATAATGAGATAAAGGCCTAATATAAAAGAATAAGGAAACTCGAAATAATTGTACATCTTCATATATATAACGATCAGATTAAGTATGGGAATCGTGGAAATGATATCTACGTTATTTTCAAATATACCTTGCACAAACTTTATATATTTTTAAATTTGGACAAATTTTCTATAATTTGCCAAAAATAGAATTATTAAAATTCTTATACCCTATAGTCAGCGAAATTCCACTGTTTGTTTTTCAAATCATAATAGAAGTCGTTTTAAAAGATCGTACTTCTATGGAAGTACTTTGGCCGGAGATCGTTATTTGCCAGTTCTACAAATTACGCTTCCGGAGCTATAAGAAAACGTGCAAGTTAAATATTAAAAGCAATATAATTTTCGAGCAAGATGGGGCTTCACCTCACAATTCTCGTAATGTTGAACATGTGTAGACTCGGTTTATTACAATCGGTGGATAAGAATCAGTGGTACCACAGATCCCCAGATATTACACGACTAGATTATTTTCAGTGGAGCTAGTTGAAATCTCAAATATATTCAGCTTCATTTGAAAACTTGTTTAGACTAAAAAAGTAGAATTCGTACGGCCTATAATAATATATCTCCAGAAGTATTGATCAACGTATCAGCAGTTTATGCATAAACTTGAATGTTGTATAGCTGTAAATGGAGGACGGTTTCAACTGTAAGATTGGGTCTAAAATTATAATTGTATGTTAAACATCACTATTTAATCAGTGAAAAAGCATTATTGTTATTGCTATTATAAATTTTTGTTCAAATATTGAAAATTATAATTTATTTCAAATTTATTTAAATTTAGGAGTCAATAGCAAAGAAAAATTAATTGTAAATAAAAATTTTATTATATAAGGGTTGTATTTTTTACATGAGTAGATCATTAAAAAACAAATATATATATATATATATATATATATATATATATATATATATATATA
>JAHWXV011089029.1:0-10067 GCA_024586415.1 Phrixothrix hirtus
ATATATATGGAACTAAACTGTTCATATATACAAAAACTACAGCAAAACTGGGAAACTGGAACTTACTTTTGAATAACCTTATATATATTGAAAATATATTTTCATTTTGTTTTAATATCCATTTAGAATTTAGTTTCTGGATACGTCTCATAAATTACTCTACGTCGTGTTCGCTGCATTTTTAAATCTTTTCAAGTAATAGTAAAAGGCATTGCTTGATTAGGGTAGTGTAGTTACTCTGCATTTAAAGATGCTCATGTATTCTGATTTAACCCTTTAGGGAAGTTTGAGACGCATTGACATTATGACATTTCTTCAAAATTTAGTAGGATCCACGTCCGGATATTCTTTTTCTTACATGGACTCTAATTTTGAAAATATTTCTTCTTATACAAAAAGTTGTGGTTATATTTAACAAACTCGACAGTTTGTTACTAAAACTCAATTTGTAAGTTTGTATCCTTTAATCCGTTGGTTACCTCTCTGATTAATATTATGTAATACGTAATGATGAATTTGATACTACATGATTTCACGCTGATTACAGATATGGAAGCGACGTTTTAATGTCTTGAGCTCTTGATTGCCAAAGACCATTTTACTATTTTATGTTTTGCAATGTAATGAACCTCGGTCTCTAGCATAGATTCTAGTTAATATCATCTAAAGCAGGAACATTTTTAAGTATTCAAAAGTTTGGCGGCACACCTGAATAAATAAACAATTCAAAAATAACGATATATAAGTGGTGATAAATGAATCCCCACCTATAACTTGCAGGACCTTTCTCTAGTGCAAGTTGGTCACGTGATGGTTGGATGAATTTTGTAAAGCAATCGGAGAAGTGAGAGATAATAATGATTCACGGAAAACCACCATAATACTACATTGTACTTAAGAACTATCGGTCTCCTACAAAATTTAGGGATACAATAGTGTACCTCGACATAGTGGTTCAGAAGAACTGGTTCAAAAAATAACAGATTCTATTTGGGTAGTTTTTACAAATACTTACAATTAGAACTCTGTGTAGTTGTAAATCTTGATGTAGAAAGAGAGAATATTTTGAAAAACAATAAATGTTCAATGATAAATTACTGTTTCTTTATTATTAGGCTCACAATATAAATAGTGTCCCTCGTATGAGCAAACGGACTTTGAAATTTTCGTATTGTTTTTATGGTAATATTCTAAAGAATAATTTGCCAATAGACACAACAAAAACAAGTTTCGTACGAGTTTATGTTTAGAAAACAAACCTTGTAGAGGCATGTTTTCTAAAGGAGTGTGATAAAATGTCTTATGAAACGAATTATACTCCTATTATTTTATCTATTTGCTTAAAATTTAGGAAAATACATTTAGTTAACATATAATCGATTTAGGGAATTTTGTGATAGTTGTTAACACTAATTTTTTAACATTTGAACATGAAGTTTTGGCAATTTTCTATTTCATGTTGACGTTTAATAAGGTTAATTGTTAATGTTACCAACTTTTTAAAATAATATATTCTGTGTTAAAGAAGGCCATTATGAAACTGAAATGGGTTTCGAAATGAACTTATTTTGATACGCAAATAGATAAATATTTTTTATATTTTAAACTTTTTTAATTTTTTGTAGTAATTATTCAATAAAATGTTTCGTGTTGAATTATTTTGGTTTTTCTGAGAACAATCACAAAAGTTCATGTATTTTTCAACACAGTTTTATGTTAATATTCAATAAGCACCGCACGATACGCTACTGAATCCTATGTATCAGTGTGACATCTTTAAAGAAATTTATAATTGATGCCAGATTGAAACGGGCGAAAAACTTTTTAAAACCACCCGGTAATAGGGTTTCATGGTGGTAATGAGTAGCTTTTAGAGTTTGTCATTTTTTAATGTAGTAGATACAATATTAATGAACAGTTAGTGTGACTTTCAAATTTCATATCTTACTATTTCAAAACATTAAATTGATAATGTATGTTTCTAAACTTTTGTCTCTAAATGGGTTTAATTCATACTGTTGTAAAAGTAAAAATATAATTATAAATGGTGTGATGTACAAAATCCTACACCGTACATTTTGTATGTAATACAATCAGTGCATTTCTACCGTGAGAATTTTAATGGAAAATGTGTGTCTGGCACTTAATTAAATATAGTAGTTGTAATAGCAGGTTTTAAAGTGGAAAGGGATGCAAGCACTCTATCATTATTACTTACATGTTTAATTTATTGCAGAACAGTAGCCTAGATAACTTTTAAAAATTTCTGTGCAATTGCTGCAATTGTTTTAGATATTACAAATAATTATATTTATTAATTACTTAGTATTACGCAAGTAATTAGTAATGCGAAATAAGAATAATATTTATACCATAACAAAAATATTTGAGCATTTTTGATACGTTTTGACAGTTCAATATTAAAATAGTTTCGTAATTCCAGAAAAAATAAATTATACTATTTACTAGATCGAATATTATTAATGATTCTACGATATTCCCAATGGATATATCAAGTATAATATTTGTAATATTAATGAATTTGTCTTCTAAAGAATGTAAAAGGAAGTTTTGTAATTGTAATTTTTAAGTTTCTTTATAAATTATTAATGATTTATAAGTCAATAAAGGATAATTTAACTTTAATTACTCATATTTTGAGTACCTATTTACGATGTATTATTAATTATCTTAATATAAGAAAGGATTATAACTTGCTCGTTTATATTGATCTAGTTATTGATAACAATGTACTGTATTAATGTTTTACGGCGTTAATAGTTTTTACTTATAAACATGTCTTATAAGGAATATACTAACTATATAATTAATTCTTTTAAACTCCAGGAACACAATAATTTTTCATTTAAAAGGACATCTTGTAAACCTAGGTGTAATAAAATTAAATACGGAGTTTTACTGCTCTGTGCCAACAAAATGACTGAGTAAAATATTATGACTTCACAGATTTATAAAAATGGACGTAAATTATAAATTATCTTGAATTCAATGTTGGATATATAACATAAAGATTATAGTGCAATTTTATTATTGAACATAAAAAATGTCATATGAAACGTTACGTAATTTATTACCTTACTTACAATTAATTCTGATTAAGATAAAAAATATCCTTATTTGGTCAAATAATCCTTCATAAATAAATCCATAACAAGAAAAATAAGTAAGTAAATTACATGTTAGATAAAGTTCGTGGATGTGTAGAGCCGTATACACAGTGTGATTCCTGTTTCAAGGATAATTATTGTTTTACCGTTATGTCTTTCAGTTGCTTAACAAATAATTTCAATTTTATATACAGGATGAGAAAAATTTCCTCCAACGGCCAATTGTTTCGAAAATTTTTCACTTTAGGGAGTCTTTCAAGTAAAAGCTGCATGTTTCGCAATAATACATTTGATAGGATTATTGATATGATTTTTGTAATGAGATGTCATAATCATCTTAATTTTATTAAAACTTAAAATATACTCCAGAATGGTACATTTATCCAATTAAACATTTCAGAGTATTCCTACTTAATTTACTGGGCGATTTGAACAGCATGGCGCTGTGAAAAATCCATCAATGTTTGGCCAAGTTCCAAGAGTAACCAACGCGAACTTGTTGAAGGTTTTACAGCCCTTCATTGAGAACCTCCGCATTTCTATCCGAAAATTCAATTCAGCATCACATAAGCAGGCAATTAAGATCCACAAAGTTTACTCCTATAGTGAAACGAGACATTTCAGGAATTTGCGGAAATCGCTGTGCATAAGATTGTGCGGATTCCTCAATTCTTGCCAAGTATTGTATTCTCTAATGAAGTCACAGTTTGTCTTAGTGGGCATGTTAATCGGCACAGTTTTCGGTATAATTCCAATAAAACCCACACTGAGCCCTCGAAACCCACATACAATATCTTCAAAAATGAACATGTGGGTAGGATTTATTAGAAATACATACATTATCCCTTTTTCTATTTATACAAACGAACTCCGGTGAATATTGCGCAATACGCGCGGGATATAAGGAGCATGACTTTAACACCAGATACATCTTGGTATGCGCACAAAAAATGCTAATAAACCAAATGTCTAAATTGCATATTTTCAGAATATTTGAAATTAAAGTTTTCAGCCTGTTCCTGCTTTATCTTGGTCTACTGTGATCAACAAGAAATAACTCGCTGACTGTACATCTTTAGCCAGTGTATGACGTTTACGTTTTCTGAGCACCATTAATGAATGTTTTCAGTTGATTATTAAATACCCGCTAATAAAATATGAGTTTAATTTTATTACTTAAAATGTCTGGTGGTCTTTTAGTTGTGCAAGTCTCTAATTTGTATTACTGAATATGGAAACAATTTTTAAATAACTTTCTTTTAAAAATGTGCTACATTGCTTTAAGCCGCTTAAACACAGCGTTAAATTAGTTTTGATAAATATCTTCATATTGTTAATTTGTATTTGCAATCAATTGCGTTGTGTCTAATTTAAATTTTATGAAAATAGTCAAAACCAAAATATTAAATGTTTCATACAAATTTGACGTAATTTGTATGCAGTCAATACATACATACCTATAAAACGAAAATTAAATACGCTTTATAAAAATTAATTCATCAATAATTTATAATTAACAAGTAATAGTTTAAAGAAAAAAGCAAAAGGCGATTTAAAAGAATATATGCGTTGACGCGACCTTGTACTCGATAAAATAAATGTAATATAATATTTGTAAACAGAAAAAACGTGTTTTTTATTTTTGTAATTACGTTTATAAGCATAATACAAGCCTGTATCATGATAGCTTTTACGCGAAAATTTACAATTTCTTTTTAATTAAATTGAAAGTGTTTACAGATTTTTGTTAATATAGGGTCTGGATACAAGTGTGTTAAATAATGCGGCTTATATTCTGGACACCTTATGTATTATTCCAGCACTCTGACAACTTTCTGTTGTCATTTTTGAGAAAGTTTGATTTTAGCAAAACGGAGCAGATACACCTTTCCGTATGCAAGTGCGTGAAACCTAGATGATAAGTTTCTGACTTTTCCCCGCTTGACTTTTTTCTTCGGGGATATGTAAAATATTCGTGTCGCGTACAAAACCGGCTAGGTTAGAATATTCAGTATTATGATATTGGACATATCGATTCAATCATTGTACGAAATCATAACTCCAACTTCTACGGATGTGTTTCGTATTATCAAACCATTGAGGGACTGCATTTTAAATAATTTCTGTGGTTTTGCGTCTCAGAATGACAATAATATTGTGCAATTATAACTCAATAAGTACTTGTCCAATTTTGACGTTATTTAGCATTCTTAATTCGTCTCAATAAAGTTATAGTAATTACAACCTTATACTTCAAATGCACACATTCTTTTAATTGTGTGCGTTTTATATTTTAACTTTTACTGTTTCTTAGAAACTTTTAATTTTAATTCGTCGACCAGAATGTTTTATTATAATTTAACGATATTTGGAAATTACAAAAAATTGAAAAATAATAACTAACAACCAACATAATATATTCTATTGAGTATATATAACAAATTTTCTATATTAAGCCTGAAGATGTATTAGCCATTAATTTCTTTAATTGGTTCAAGTACGAAAACGTTAAGTGCTACTGTTCATATTTTATTAGTAGAACACTAAATATTGTTGGGAAACTTACTTTCTTTATATTGATTAACTATCAACTTAAGGTTTACATCATTAAAGAAAAACACCGTAAGATGGACCCATTAATATACTTTAAGTCAAAGTAGGACTGCTAGACTTGTGCAAAGTGTTAAACACATAAAAGGAGCTTCAACTCGCAAA
Organism: Phrixothrix hirtus; assembly: GCA_024586415.1. Lineage (NCBI taxonomy): Eukaryota > Metazoa > Arthropoda > Insecta > Coleoptera > Phengodidae > Phrixothrix > Phrixothrix hirtus. The sequence continues at coordinate 5,844 of JAHWXV011089029.1, forward strand.
CTAGGCCGGCGTTTTTCATACAACTGCAAGAAGAATTTTTGCCAGCAACAACGTGAGATATCGAAAAAGACGTAAATGTCCCGAGTACACTCAGGACCAACTCACACGATTACCCCTGTAGAGTCTTAAAGCGGAACAATTACACTAGAAATCGCGTGATCATTTTGGACGACGAGAAATGTTTTACATTATCTAATTCCTAAATAAAAATTAACGATGAGTTTTAGACTTCAAACTAGAAAAATTCTTTAGGCGATGTAAAATTTAAATAAAAACAGAATTTACTGACTAGATTTTGGTCTGGTGTATCATATCTGACACTGGAATTAGTGGGCCTTACGCTGAGCGAGTCAAGGGGAATCTGTAGAAGCCAACCTTAAGAGATTCCTTCCAAAATTGATTTATTTCATCAACACCTATCATCAAAATGACGAAATCAGTTATTGGCCAGATCTGGTTTCTTCTCATTATGCCCGAGTTACTCAAACTTGGTTGAGACAACATAACATCAAATTTGTACCTAAACAAGACAATCCTTACAATCTTCCTCAAGCGCGACATACTAAAGAGTATGGGCCCCGTCTCAGTAGAAACATCTACTACAACGGATGGGAAGCCCAAAATGAGGATCAATTTTCCAGTAGAATATTCGATAAGCTCCAAGAATGGATATAAACATCGTCCAGAGTAAACAAAAGAATCAAAACTTTGTCTAAAATTCAAAATTCTGACAAAAATCATAAAAATTGTAAAAAGGTGAAATACTTGATTAAAAATAAGTCTTGGCAATAATAATTGAAGAAGATATACATATATGTCAAATGCGTAGTCAAGTATAAAAATATGGTATTGAGGGAATGCAAGTGGGCGCTCATTTACTCGACTATTTATTCAAACTATTATTTATATTGGCCGGGTTATGCTTATTTGCTAGTCGACTCTACAGTACACCAATTAATTGATTAATGTAAACTATACTAAACTGTAACTGGTAGAGCAAAATTGACACTAGTATTCTTATAAGTACTTTATTGAAAATGGTGTTTTCTGATGTAGATATATCTGGTTAGCTGTATTTATACAGGGTGTCTCAAAAATAACAGACAACTTGAAATACTTCAAAGAGGCAGAGACGTACCAGGAATGATTTCAATAATTTTACTGAATGCGTAAGATCACTTTTAACTTGTTACTTAAAGAAGTTAAATCTGCCATTTCAAAAATGGATACAAATTTTAGAACTGCAGTGATTCCGAAGAATGTCTGTTATTTTATTTTTATTAAAATTTTTCACAAAACATGTTTGATTTATATGAGAAAATCGTCAGACATTGACGTGACATGTTACGAGTCACACCCGTAGTAGTTTAGATTGTCTTAATCTTTAGTTACTTATTAGATGTTACTTATTCGTTAGATTATACGCTATGTTACTTTGGTGGGCGTTTTCTCTTACATACTTCGTTGAACGTTACATTATTTGCACATTTTGCGTTTATTAGAAATAAGTGTAGTGTGTGTGCACACAATGAAATCATTATTATAATAAATATACCGCCTTGCATCGAACTTTTTATACTAATATTGTGTATAACATTTAATGAAAAGCGATTAATCTGGAGTTTTTTGGTGGACAGTTTTGATGGCAAGAAACATTAAATTCCTGAAAATATTTTTAGCGGGTAATAAATTTAGAAAACATTTCATATAATTTTATTTTGTCATTAAAACAATTTGATATTTTATGAACAATAAAAGCAAAATCAAAAAATTAAAGCATATGTACTGATTTAAGATTGTGCTAAAGTTAGTTATATTAATGAAAGTGAACAAGGCCAAAGAACTTGAAAAGGTCGACAAGCACGTTTTGAATAAAATAGGTAATTCTATATAAAGATTATTATACTGTTAATAAGGTCGCCACAAGTTTTGTATGGTCGGTTATTTTTGGGACACCACGTAGAAATCTTTTATTTCTAATAAAATTGTTGTTCTGCATGTTTATTAGTTTGCAGTACTAACTATATAGTAAAAAAGAATTTTAAATGGTTTATAACTTAATTTAGTGGATTTCTATTCATCAAGACAATTAGTTATATATAGGATATATCAAAAATTAGCACACAGGGCTCCCTAAAAATAACGAGCTCACGAAAACTGTGGATACCTTATGCCCTGTAGAGAAATAAAAACAATTCGTAAATTTCGAAAATTTAAGTAATACAAATTGTTCTAAATACAATCCTGTTTACTAAATAAACGCAAGTATGAATTAAATTATGGTAAAAATGTACTACTGTAATATAATACTGCGTATAAAAACAAGTAAATTTTGTTTAGAACATGTTTGTTGTAGTTTGACTTATAAAAGTTCGTTGATCTTATTTACTGTCTTTAAATTAACCTAAAACAACTTTAAGTAGGTCGTTACGTTTTAATATTTAATTTTTAAAAGCATTAATTGTTTATTATTGTTTTATACTGCTTAGTACCAAAATTATTTTTTAAAAACAAAATTCTAAATTGTTTTATCTTAAATGTCAGACATGGAAGGTACGATAAGTGTTGGTTTGTAACTATCTTCCTCTTCTACTCGCAGTTGCGAACATCGTTTGATGAGGTTGTACCATTCAGCGTCAATACTAAGTGAGGTGGCATCGCATATACTACGTTTGTGCACGTACGATAAACAGTTTTCGAATTTTTGACCGCGGAAAGTATTACTCATACGGACATTTATACGCGATTAAAGGCTGTTGATAAGACTACCGTCATTATACGGCCAAAAAATTTGAAAACAGTTACTTCAGTCAACAAGATTTTCCTTACTTCCTTTTGGGATTCTCATAGCGTTGTGATGTCAGAATATCTCGAAAAAGGAGTGGGAGTGAATTTGGAACGATACATGCAATATTAAGAGCATTAAAGAAATGTGTTAGCCGTGTTCAGCACTGCGGCGATCGAGTTTTGTAGCACCATAAGGACGCTAGTTACACATTTCAAATTTGACATTCTTGTTCACCCTCAATTCGTTTCTTGCGATTTTTGTACTTTTCCATTGTTGAAAAGACATGCAAATATTAAGAGCATTAAAGAAACGTGTTCAGAACTGCGGCGACCGAGTTTTGTAGCTGATTACACATTTCAAATTCAACGGTGTGGGCCTCTAATTCGACATTCCTGTTCACCCTCAATTCGTTTCTTGCTATTTTTGTACTTTTCCATTGTTGAAAAGACATCCTAAAGGTACCAGGTACATCAATACTGATGAACTTAAAACCGCTGTAAGGGAATGGATTCAGAGTCAAGATGAAACATTCTTCATGAGCGTTATGCGGAAATCAGTCAAAAGTTGGGAGCACTGTGTAGCTCACGGGTTCGATTATGTAGAAAAAAATTCATCATTTTTATTTTTAGTCTCTTTTTCAATTTTGTAAATGTTCTCCTTGTTCTGGAGTTCTGAGCAAGTGTGCATTAGTTTTCAGCCATCGTTTGTAAAAAGATGAGAACCGTAAAATACATTTATTTATTTGTTTTGTTATGGAAAAATTATTTTAAAACTTTTTGCTTACTTGTTAGATTCGCGAACCGGAGGTTGAGCAACACTATTCCAAAGTATGTCAGGATAAAGTAATAAGAAGTCCTTTTAACTTTATCTTCAAGAGCAAATCTTTTTAAAAACAAATATATCTTTAATACTTCAAGATATGTTATGAGTAATACACATCAAGGGCAAAGGTTTAGTATTCGGCACAGCATTTTACAGGTCATGAAGTATCCACAGTTTTCGCGATGTCAGTTATTTTAGGGGCATATATAACTAAAGCTATCAGGAACCTAGATTTTTAAAAATTTTGGTCCCATCTTAAAAATTAAATTTTTTGAAGTTTTACCATAAAATCGTTTTTGCTATTGGGATACGAATACCTTCAAATGTTTATTATAGTCGCGTAAAATGAAATTGATACCCGGACTTTGACTCAACAAAATTATGTTTGCTTTTTCAAATGAGGTTACACATTCGTCTAACTATGTAGGTGTATTTAAAAACTTTTCCAACGATTTTTACTGAAAACTATAATCTTTTAACCTACCTTTTTTAACTGAAAAGGTGTCTATGGGTTTTTTATAACTACATTTGCAATGATACCCTCTTACATTAGACTTACCCTGTGTGTGCGTGTGTTTGCATATATATATATATATATATATATATATATATAT
>JAHWXV011089666.1:0-10210 GCA_024586415.1 Phrixothrix hirtus
TTATTGTCGAATTATTATTTTTTTTTAATTTTGAAACTTTTCAATAAATGTATAGATCGTAACTCTCTGTTCTTACTTGCTGAAATATATAAGTCGTTAACTGAATATATTTGGTGAGATCACTAGGGTCACTAAGTAGACATTTGTATAGACCGAGAATTCAAGGGTCAATAACAGGTAACATTACGGGTCGTAAATATTAAGATCCGTTATAAGAACGGTTTTAGTCCTGAACTGGTTGATAAAAATCAATGCAACTTCGAAATAGTGTGTCTGCTTTATTCTAAAACCAAACAAAGATTACGCAAATAAAGTAGGTAATCAAGCAATTTAGTATAATTGTTAATAGCTGCCAACGGAGCAGATACCAGTATCCTTTTATCTACAAATTGTATGGATATATTAAATAAAATCCTGTAATAAATTAACATCAATATTAATTGCGGTTGTTGCATATAATACGTCTGGTTCCTGAAAACGCATATTGGCTAGTTATCAATAACATGAATACTGATAGAACACTTTTTGCAATGGTGGATATAGACCCGAAGATTTTCTATACTATGAAGATATACCATAACTTAAGAAGCTAATTATCTAATATGACAGCAGCGTAGCTAACCTATCTAATAATTAATACAAAAGTGGTAGTTCGTAGTGTACCATTATCTAAATCAATTAATTTGATACAAACGGAAGCATGGCGTGGTTAACGTCTGCTCAAATTAACATTTAATTAACTATAAGTATACTCTGTAACAAGGCATGACAATTACTTCCATAAGGCGTTCAATAAATCGTACAATGAATTGAATAAAAATCAAAAACACATTGAGGATAAGTAATACTACGCAACGATAGCTGAAAACCATACCAACGACTAAAGGATTTAAAATCACGAAATAATTCAAGGAAAATTACGTACTTACTTTATTTTAATTATCCATCTGTAATAGTAACCATCGCCAATAATTAATAGAGCTTCCATTTTGATTAGTCAGAACATATAAAAATTCAGTATCTTGTAATCAAGCATATTCGTACCAACTTCGTAGCTAATAAATTCAAAAATTGACTACAAGCAGCTGGAACGAAATGAGCATTTGCAAGAAAATCTATCCTGTAGTTTGGGACGCATAACTAACAGAGTTAAAAAATTATTTTAAATAAAATGTTCATATTTAGGTATTTATTTATTAATACATAAATTTGTATATAAATCAAATTCATACAGAATTTTAATTTAAACGGCGATACAGTTGGCATTAAAAAATTACTAAAAACGATAGAAATTCAATATTTCCAAAGACAAGGGGAATAAATAGTTGCTGTTCTTTTATTGGAATTCTGCCCACATTTCAAATTCGCTTATCAAAGGTATTACTGACCGGCTTGTGTTTAACTATAATATGGATAAGTAATAAAGTTTTCTTTTCAGCAATTGAGTGACATGGCAAATTATTGTATATATAGCAGCAGAATTTTCGAAATTTTGATAGTTACAGTTTTTACCATGACCTAAAGTTTATACATTGGCAACAGATCAATAATTTTAATAATATTTATGACATTAAATTATTTTAACACTAATATTATTGATGTCTTTACATGGCCTAAAGCACCTTGGCTGACTAACAATATTGAATATGCGATGCAGTTAAGTAAGTTCTGTTTACATAAAGCTAAATAACGGGTAAAGCGGCACACATCTTCGCATCCCTACAGCTTCCGCCATTCAAAAAGATAAAAGCATACATTCAACATATTATTAAAGTAAAAGGTATCAATAAAGTATGACACACGCTTAAAGATTTAAATATCCACATAAAAAAATCAGCATCACATGTTCCAAATATCCTTTTAAAGCTAAATCAAATTTATTATTTACTCTTAGAGAAAACTACCTCTTCTATAAGTTCTAATCTAATTGATTTTTACTCAAACAATGTAGACAATAAAATAACTAGCTTATTTTCATTTGACGAAGTACTCCAAACGGATGTTAAAAAATTTTTATACTCACTAATAAGTGAGTTGTCTGTCTTAGACGGAATCAATTTGAAAATGACTAAATTGTGTTATCCATATCTATGCCTATTATTACGTATATTATTAATTATTACATAAAGAAGCAAGTTTTTCCCAAATGCTGGAAAGAGACCAAAAAATAATAAATATTCTTGGTATAAAGATCTTCGGTCCATTAGTAATCCTTCCCACTTTATCTAAAATTTTGGAAAAAATAGTTGTAGCACAAACAGATGCCACGTCAACTAGCTCAGGAGCAAAACGACAGAGTAGGGGGTATGGTGTAGTCTATGGTGATAAAAAAACAATATTAAATTATACTTCTCAACGAAAGTCCAGTGGTTCGTATTATGTCGATGCTTTCCTGAAAAAAAGGTAAGAAAAGAACAGGAAAAGTAAGGCACCAGTCGTTCATAAACAGCAATAAGTAAACACCTGAACTACAAGATGTAAACCAAAAATAAAATTATTAGTAGTACCCGTTCAGCATCCGAAGTAATCGTACCTAAGAAATCCTAAATTCATTTAAAGTGGAAAAGGGAGGGATTCGAAAAATTAGAACAAGTTAATGTAAACAAATAAACGGGCATTTATTCAAACCCTTCAATACCGCAAGTAAATATATAGCGTAACACTGTTATATACAAACAAAAAAAAACTTCCTAAAGTAATAACGGTATTTATAGCATGGTTAAAGACGCATTTAACAAGCAAAAGGATTAATGAAATGCTTTTAAAGATCAAAGCTAACCTAGTTTATTGCTACTTAATCATCCAAACTATTGAGATTAATTTTATATACTATTAAAGGGCACGTTTAACAAGCAAAATGATTAATGAAATGCTTTTTATAGATCTAAGCTAACCTAGAATATTTCGTTGAAACCTCGTAACTACTAAATGTGATATTACGTTTCCTTAAATATAAATAAAATGATTACATAAGGAAAGGTTCAGTGAACAATACGTTCGTTAATCAAAAAGGCTAAAACAATACAAAATATTGGTAGTTATAGTTAATTATTTAATGAGTGCTAAGAACAAGAGCGTCAGCGAGCTAAGCAATTCACGCAACAAAGATGTCAAAAAGATCATCTAAAGTAAGTCCGTTCTATTCCAGACTCGATATAATTAATAATTAATTTTGAATAAAAAGAACTAGCAATTAATATCCATTCTCTAGAGAAATATATTTATATAGCATGTATGCATTGTGCATACCCTGTATATTGAAAACAATTTAAAATAACGCTTTAGATAGATCGTACCTGTAATCTTATATCTTGCAATAATTATAAAGCTATGAATTATCATTGAAATGGAAGTATATATTTTTGGAAATCAAACAAATATCGACGCAATTATTTTACATAATAAGTATATTTAAAACTGAAGTTCATAACTAATTTAGTCTACAGTACATGAAATTTATAGAAAATTTTATATTTAAACACAAGTAAATTTAACGTAGAACTTCTATTCCCTGTATCTTATCGGAACTATCACATCTTGTGTAGAATATGACTGTAAGTTACAAATAGCGTCCATACAGTAAGCATTAGGTAAGGTAATTCATTATCGACGCGTAAAATATTTAAAAATTATGTAATAATTTGAAAGGATGATTTCGTCTATTATGCTATGAAGAAGTCGGTTCCATATCATTTCAACAGAAGCAAATGTTAAACAACGCTCATAATACGGAGAACACGAAGATAAAGACAACTAGCAAATTAAATTTTTTACGACTTTAAGAAATCCATTTTTGTCGGTATAGCTGGTAAAAGAAAGTATTAATGAGCAGCGTGCGTTACATCACCATCTTATGATACATCTACCTTCCAAAGTCAGCACAAACCATAGTATTAATTTAGGGTGAGATGTTTAAGATCCTACCAGTCGAACTAAAAAGAGTAGAACAAAAGCGAATCAGATAAAGAAAGATTAATTAGATCCTACCGTTGTATTAAATATGAACAATAACAATAAGAAATACTAATACGTCACATTGTGTGCCTAAACCTTAGTAAAGAAAAGTAACAAGTGTTCGTTCAAGGCAATCCACACCCAAAAACTTAGCAAAAAGTAAAAGATAAGAAACTCGTATTCTATTGCATTTAAAGTTTTAAAATAAACTTTTATATTTCCAAACCTTCACGTCAGATAGCGATACCTACTGGATAAATAAATTATACGAAAAGAATCCTCTAAACTATTCAAATTAATCAGAAGTAACCGTTTTTTAAATACTAACATAACAGAATGAATTATTATTCATTAAGACAAATATATCTAAATACCCACGAAAACGAATTAGGTTATTTGATACTAAAAATTCTATACCTATTCATTAACAAAAAAGTATACACAGATATATACATAGTGTACGTAAACAAATCTAAACAAAATAGAAATAAATACTGGTATGTCAAGGCGAGACCGTGACACAGAGTTGTTTCTTAAAAAGCACAAGACACAATCGAGTTTTAGACAGGGACACAGTTACACAACAGTACTCTCGGCTGTAACCGATAAGATTTATCCAGCTACAGATAGAGGAGATATTACAATTCTCGTTCTCATTGACTTTTCTAAAGCTTTCGATGCATTAATCACAACTTACTATTGGCTATATTACATTACATAGGATTTGATGAAAGCTGCAGGAAATTAAAAAGTTACTTACAATGGCAAGTGTTCTGATTCTTTGGAAGTAACATATGGCGTCACCCAAGGCAGCATCATTGGACCGCTAATGTATATGTACTACTTACTTAAAAAATACCATTAACTTTAGTAACTCCTACATGTATACTGATTACACACAAACTGTACATTTTTTCTCCTGTTCAAAAACTCAATGAGGCTTACTGTAATATGACAATGAGCACTTGCTAATAAATTAAAAATTGCATGTGCTACGCCGGCCAAAAAAAGCCGTACAGCTACATTTTAGTAGTATATGATAGGCCTTTAGATACAAGAAATTCAAATAATGACTACTGCTTAAAATATGAGTTACATTTTGGTTGCAAATGTAGTTAAAATCTTTTTGTTAGAACTGTTAAAATATCGCGATTACAGAAAACAAAATAACGTCAATTACAAATGTCATAATTAGTCAAGACAACAACAGAAATTTCAAAAATATTTTGTTTTATTGCGGAACGGTTTCTTTGGTCAACGTAGTTCATATTTAAAGTACTCTATAAATTAAAATTATCTAAATTATTGACTATAAATGTTATAAATTCAAAATAGTGAGTTTACTTAAAGGAACAATCGCTTGTCCAGTACTTATTTAGAAGTCAATTATAGTTGTTCTAAAAAGAAGTAATCTAAGTTAGAAGGGCGGTAAACAAGTACTTTTGATTTTTCTTAACATTCAGATTTCGTAGACGAACATTCAAATATAATGCCGAAGGCGAAAAGTAGCCATAGGCACCTCTTTGAATTCATAAGACAATGAAGATTATATTTATGACCCCTTCAACAAAAGTGGTTAGAAATACACAACCGAAATTATTTTCACTAGATGTACTCGTAGTACACCACTGCGGTAATATTAATTTAACGACCGCAAAGGTTTAATTAAATTTTTACACTACTATAATTGTTGTATAAAAACATTTCCCTGTTCTTAAGAAGATTATTACATAAATAAATAAGTGTTCGCTATGTAAAGCGATAGCAAATCGAATCTAATCGCTAATGTTTGTTTACGTTAAAAATGGTTTCCATTACAGGAAATAAATTAGAGTTTCCCAATTATAATTAAAGAAGCTACGCGTTTTATACATTCTAGAATTTTTCTTCGCTTCCAGACGACGCGAATACATCCAATTAAGAACTTTTCCAAGTTGCTATTTAACTTTAAGAATATAAAGGTCTTCAAAGAACATAAATAATTTATGGTTCTATTATGAATAAGTGTGTTATAGTGTATTTTTAAGTATATAGTTTATTAGTTGCGAGACTATTTAAAATGCAAATCACAAAATGATCTACATGATGGTACAAAAAAGTTGCCCTTACTTAAAATATTTATTCAATAGTAATAGTAATAATTTCCACACTGATAATGATAACATTTTCAATGGGAAAGCCTTACAACAATTGGTCAATGAACACTTTAGTTGTGTAACCGCTACTTACTTACGGCCATTGTAAAGTTATAATAATAATAGTAATAGGTTTTTATTGATTATTTATTTATTCATCTTATAACATCTTGTATCTAATTTATAGTGGTATTCTTGTAAGTATATAAATTCAAAAAGTTAGGTTCAATAATTTACTGAAGTAAATATTGCTCTACCACCTAACCCTTTTTTAAGTAAAAAAATTGTATGTGAAATTTTGGTATATATCTAATTTATATCTAGCTGAATATATTAAACAACTAAGTAGCATTTTAGTTCTGTAATAGAGGCAATATGTGGTGGAAGATAAAATGATTTCTTGTAATTACTTTAGACAATGACGTAATTTTCTCCTAAATGAAAATACAGGTAGCTTTCTAAGACCATTGTCCATAGAATAGTAAATTTTTGCGATATGGTATAAAAATGAGGGCTAAAAATTGATGTTAAGGTGGAATTGGCAATTTTTTACTTTTAAGATTGATGTTTTGAAAATCAATGCGAAAGGATATCGTTCTCTGTAGATACGGTGGAGTACGAGTCATAATGATGTTATGTCAAAATACAGGCAAATTCAGTTTACATCTTTATATTATTACTAACCATCCTGCAAACAAGAGAAATATGAGTGCGTGATTTTCCATGGATAAAGCGTAAACAAGAATTTTGAACACGTTTTATACTTTTAACATTCAAACTAACCTGACATAGTCCATAAATAGAATCACAATATGATAAAAATAATAAGAAATTAGTAGTTAATTTTTTATTATTTGAGCTTTCAGTCTTCCCCAAAGAGTTGCTTTTATAAAAACCACACTTCAAAGTCTTACTAGTAGACTTTAAAGTACATTTGGAATGTTCATAAATCAGAAACCAAAATCAAACTTAATTAATTAACACCATCACCTACATTAATAAAATGTAATACAATTAAAAGTGATTCAAAAAAACTACTTCTACCTTATATCTAACATGTACTTATTTACAACATAAGAATAATATTAATCGAATTAGTTTTCAATATTTACGCAAGGCATTGTTATATTCTACAAAAATTAAATTTACAGTTAAAAGGAATAATGGGTGTATTAAAAATTATAACAATTAAAGATAGCCTTTCTTAAATAAAAACTATTTTTAACTAATTTACGATTCTGATAAACAATAAACACAATAATTGTCTTTGTATAGATCTGAACGAGTTTTAAGTGCTGAATTGTTAATGAAATAAATGCTTATTTAATTAATATCTTTTTCCACTCATGCACTGGTTATCATCCCTATAGTGATTTGAATATGGGTTAACCTCTATTTCGATTTCTTGAAGCATAAGAAAAATTAACTAGATTATTAATTCATTCGATGTGTTGGATCTTGATCTCGCGATTAATTACAAGAAAATAATTAATCGACGAGATAAACAGTCTCATAATGCGGCCACTTATAATAAATTATGAATTAAAATTATTAACTTGTTTTTAGGCAACGTTATTTACAGCGAGTATAATTCACTGATAAAACACTTCATTAACTGTGGCTTAAAAAAAAGACGTGATTCGAGAAACTGTATTTCATGTAGGAAATATTAGGATTTTCTATAAGTTTCACTAATAAGCAATAGTATTTGAATTATTTGGCTATAAATTTAATTTTCCCGAATGGTTTAAATTTTACTCACTACATGATTTTTATAAATCTTGCCTACTTTAGGCAACATTTATAATTTGGTTTTTTAAATTTACAAAGATGTAAATAATTTATTACCAAAATTAGTATTTCCTAGCTTTATGTACATAATGCACCGTTATTAAATATAGTACTTTAAATGAGTCGAAGGTGCCTTGTATTTCTTTGCGATTATTTTGTAATTTCAATTTTTATGTGCAATATTAGATTAACTTGAAAATTTAAGTAATTAGGAAGTTAATGAATTATAAATAATTATGTTACTTACGAATGGTTAATTATTGCAATTAATTCTTCAACACTATCGAAATCGTATTTGTAAGGGTAAGAAGTAAGTATAATGAACTTTTATCTGAAAGAAGCTATTGATTAATATTACTGACAATAGTTAGTAACGTACAAAACGCGCGCTAGAAAATGTAAGCATTGTTCTAACTAATTCATAAAAAAAGTTACAGTTTTCGGCAGAGGCAGTCGCAGAATGTCGTAGAAAAGTACAATTGAATATTGTATTTGGTCGCGTACTAAAACTTGTTGTATATACCTTGTAGTTCGACGATGATTATTTAAGAGGCAACCGAAGTTAAGTGAACTGTCTGTCGCCGTGATGCTTGGAGTCTTAGTATTCTTGCATATAAAATAAAAATGAGTGTTAATGAAGCAATTATGTATTATAATAAATCACATAGATTTGAAAGGAAATGATTGCTAAATATTTAAAAGATTGTTGAATAAACCTAAGAAAATTTCTAACATGTTATCTGGTAAATTAGAAACAATAATTAATTAAATATAAAGAAATGAAATCGACATTTTACAAATTATTTTGCATTTGCTAAACATTAATGTATTAAAAATAAATGGAAGCTTGATACACACAAAATATATTGTTATCAATTATCTCACTATAATACAAATTATTTACACGTGCGTCCACAGCTGTGTGTGACACTGACATCCTAAAATCGCTTTAAATATTTTAAATAAAGAAGTAAAAATTGTTTTTTATTACAGTAATAAACCTGCTAAATTTGAAGAACATGGCAATTCTTATTTATTAGAATAGGAATAGCGATCAAAGTATTGAGAAAAAACTAGATACAAAAAGCTGCAGTAAAATTATGTCTTGTTTCATTTCATAAAGTTAAAAGTACTTTTGAAAATCGAAAAATAAGAATATTTTAACAAAAATAAATATTCTTCGACCTTATGGCGTTTTAAAAGAGAGAATTGGTTTTACACATAAAATTAATACAACATATCAGTAGAAATTGAACTACCTAGTTAAAGTCACGAAGAATTCATGTGGTAAGTATATTAATTACGAGCAGATAAATTAAAGATTGAAAAATTAAATGTACTCGATAAGTATCCCTCATCAGATCTGTCGTCATCTCGGGAAAGAAACGCGCTAGACGGTAACCTTAAATAGGCCGCGTTTAACGTTCAACGACGCTTACAACCAAGGAATGATGCTAAGCATTCCATGGATTATTGCTCAGTAGTCCACTATAATATTTAATTAGGAGAGCAACTCCGGGAAGTCAATCAAAACTCTGTAGACAAATAGAGGAAACTAATTACTGACGTTAGCGAAAAATTTAATCATAAACCTTGCTTCTCGTTATGTGAGTATTATAGGTGAAAAAACAGATACCACAAAATATAATACTATCGGTACGGCTGTTGCAAACGGATGTTGGTTGAAGAATGAGGGCGTTAACGGAATAAAGCGAAAAGCACTTTAAGCAACCAAACTAAAATTTTTATATGGGTTAATATTAGAATTTAAAATAAATTCTACAAAAGCGAAAAGTTAGCATAACAGTTTTACGTGCTATTTTTGATAAAGTATAATAATTTATTAAAATCCATAAACTTAAATGGTAAACGAAATTATATACAGTAAAACTAATAAAATCAAACCTAGTTATCCCAAAAATCTTTATTATCGAGTCCTACATGTTTTCCCAAAAATCTTTATTATCAAGTCCTACATATTTTTTGGCTCCTAAAGCTTAGACCATTATCAGGGATAAATATCTAAATAAAAATTAATACAAATCGTTGTTAAAAATAGGAATTACTACATATTACTTCCTACGATACTAACATGTAGTAATTTCTACTTTTAACAACGTTTTGTATTAAGTTTTATTTAAATTTTTTCCCCTTACTTTGGTCTTTAAGGATTAAAACATATGTAGGACTCGATAATAAAGATTTTTGAGAAAACTAGGTTTGGCTTTATTATGTTAGACCCTCGAAATTAATATGTATAATTACAAAGTTCTAACATTTAGAAAATTAAAATAAATTAACGTTTATTTCAAATTTCTAAAATATAAATT
>JAHWXV011089689.1:0-10242 GCA_024586415.1 Phrixothrix hirtus
TTACAATGCTATGACTCATTGCTGACCTAATTGAATTGACAGGTATCAATTACCGCAATGAGTCGCCTAGGATTACATCATCTATTTTATTCTAAAGGGTGTTAGAAATTTCTAGAAGCTTCCATTAGATTTTCATTGTTTCTAATTTTCGTTACAATAATAATAAAATTAATAAATGTTGGTGTAACCAACAATTATAAAATTTATGGCGTAAAAGAGGAATGCCGTATTTTCAATTTTTATTAATAAATATTTAATTTAGTTGCTAACTCAGTCTTAGTATACAGTTAAAGCAGACTCAAAAATAAAACTCAAGGCGCCATAAAATAAATTCAAGTGTGGTTCATGAAGTTGTGGTTACTTGATCGTAATTCTTACCTTAAACGGTGGATAAATCTTTACATAGAAAGGTAACAATTCAACACATCAATAAATGACTAAAACAACAGTAAAATGATCTGAGTTTATTTGCAGTGGAAAAAGTGACTAGCGTATCTGGCCAAATGTAATTCTCTTACGAAGGGTTTATTTGTTTATAAACAACAGAAATTATTAAAATAGGTCTATTCGCAAGCTTTATGGTAATTACTAGCAATGTTATCGTGGAAAACAAAAATTACTTGCATAAAGCCTAATATGTTTCCCAATCTATTAATTAAGATAGTTATTTATTTGATATTAGATAAAATAGAGTAACTTAACATTTAAACCATTTTACCACTAAATCATAATGACATTCAAAAACTTACAAGCATAATTAGAGTAGAAGAGTAGTGCATGATATTCGTGGCACAAAATTGTTAAAGGTTATAGCAAGGCAACTGAGTTGCCTAACCAGTAAAGGGGACATCGTAGAGTATTCATAAAGACTGCAAAATACTGCCACATGTCTTCGTCTCGTACCGAAAAGTTTCTAAAGTGCATTGTTACTTCTGTAGGTTACATAACCAATTTAAGGAATGTTCTTGAACATTCTATGAAATCCAAAATCAGCGACATGAATCAAATTTTAAGGAGATTAAATGAACACCAAAGAAGACTAAAAGCCTGAATGGCAAATTGCAAGCCAATAAATTCAGATTAAATTGCCATGTTGTTTTTGTAGCCCCAAATTCAGCCTAACGAAACTTAATATGTATCTATTAAATCAGTGTAAAACTCAACCACATTTTACTGCGTGTAAGGTAACAAATCCCTTACCGTTTTTTATTCCAAGTCCTCCTGCACATTCGATTATTTGAAAAATGAACGCTATCTAATGGCATAAAAGTGAGAACAGAAAATAAGGTACAGAAGGTTACATAAATGAAAAATCTAACGCAATTACGAAGTAGAGTAATAAATAATTTATTTAAACCTTGTCAATCCAATTTGAAAGAATATAATTTTAATGATCTTGTCAAAATATCGTATAAATCTATATATTAACCTAAAGCGTTTAGTTAGAAAATTCGTCAATACGAGAGTCGTGTTCTAAATTTTAGCTCATGCGATAAAAACGCCTCTTTTGGAACTTGTATTTTAATATACTAATTTATGTCTCCATCTACTGATAATTACTTTTATAGTCGTCATTAGCGGCAGGAAACTCGTCGTTTTCTGGGTTAAGCCAGAAAACACATTCTTTGAAAAGTGTACACATTCAATTGTAAATTGTTAAATTGATTTATTTTAACCAATAATTAGTTTAAATCGTGGTAAACGTATTTATAATCAAACAACACTGAATTAGTTCTATTAATTTAGAGAAACGCCAGAAAACAAATTATATTTTGAATTCAAGTGAATTAGTACTGCCAACGTAAAAAATGAAATAACAGGTTTAAAGATAGAACAACGGTTATTACATTCTTGAAAGATAATCAAATAAATCTAAATATTGTAATATTCGTTTAATAAATTATATTTATACCCGCAAAAGATCAATGTCTGGATAGCGATACAAATAAGTATTTAATGAACATTTAACTTTTTTCAAAGACATTCGACATAATTTATAATCGTTCAAAAAAATAAAATATTTCCAGTGTCCTTAACCAAATTGACTAAAATGTGATGAATACGCTATTTGTGCCCTCGCAAATGCAATTGAGAAAATTCACGCTCCTAAAACGGCCAGTACATCATAAAGTTTTTTAATTTTAATCCTGTTCGTCCATGCTATATTACATCTTAAAGTTCCATGTTAAGACGCGTATTCGCCAAAGCTCTGCATAAGTTCAGAGTTGTGTTGAACTAATTCAAAAATTATGTATGAGCTTCGTGCAAGCCGTACCTGAATCCTTAACGAACAATATATCAAAGGGCTCGGAGTTTAGGCAGACTTGGACGTGGTTTAAGGCGTGGACTTTCTACTAACACTCATTATTTTAATAATTAAATAACGAACCCCAAATCCCGTTTCTGCGTAAGTTTCGAATTTATAAAACAATAACCATGAATTTTCTAGCGCCTTTAACGAGAATAAGATAGAAAATCGTTTGATAATGGATTAATGAAATGAAATGAAATATATTTTACGTATTTCTCACTTTAAAATTGCAACAGTCATATAATCTTATGAACGACTACAGTCGTCCAGATTAGCATGTAAGATTGAACTCAAAAGTTTAATAATTACAAATATTTTAAAATTATCCAATTGAGAATTTTTTTCGTCCCTGTTGTTAACATAGTGTCCCTTACTTTACGGACACTTTAAATTAGGTAGTTTCAAATGATGCACACACATTTCAACATATTTTTATTTGTTTTACACATCGTAAAAATATGTTCATTTGGCACGTACATTATATATATTAATAATATTGCTTTTATGTATAAGTACAATTATAAGGAGCTTTTTATCTTATAAAAGTTGATCGTTCTTCTGTAATTAATTATTATTCAATTAAATTTTCCAGATAGCGAATTTTGAACTAATTTTGAATATTTGTTCAGATGCAAATTTCATGAATGAGAAATCACACATCTCTTACCTTTGCCTCTTAAAGGCAATCCTTTGTACAACGAAAAGTATTAAAACTTTTCAGTAGGTCGTCTACCTTGATCTAAACGATCGCCAAACAAGAAACAGTTATATTTAATATTACTTTATAATAATTTATTAAACATAAATATATAACAATTAAAATAATAATTAACAATCTTATTTTATAAGCAAGGCATATATCAATGAATTGGATTTATTTGTCTAATTTAATGTCAAAGCTTAGGTACGAAACGTTTGATTATACCTTATCTATGCAAATAAATAATTTTGTTATGAATGGTTACGTTTGAAATGCAATTTTTACAAACAAAGCAATATTTGAAATTTGAGTAAAATGTAGTTATTTTTTTTTCGCGATTTATTTGTTAAGTCGATGATTTCGTAGCATATTAACTTGATCTGAGTATTTAATTCATATTTAATTATTACAATGAATTAATTAATCCGTTCGTTTTATTTAAACTTAATTTTTAATTTGGACACAAATGAAATCTTTGAAGTTCGAATTTGCATGTATATAGTACAATGTTAATGTATAGAAGTTTATTTAACAACTGGTATTAATTAACTCTATTACTTCTAATATTAACTGGGTTTATAACTCGTACTAAAACTCAGTTGCAGGATAAATAATAACTGGAATATTATTTTACCTAGTTGATTGCAGTACAGAAGTGTGAACTTCGCGAATTTACATAAACGCGAATCACATTTCACTGGCTTTTTGCAAAGACGAATTTTTCTTCTTGTACGTGACTTACATAAGCTCATTCGGTTTCTATAGAAACTGAATTTCTGGATTTTCTATGTCCAATGAGAATCGCACACTATCGTTTTATCTCACTTCACAAAAAGTTTGTCACGTTTTGGTTAAACCGAGTCTGCTTCCCAGATTTCTTAAACTTAATAGTTTTACTACACTTTACTCAATTTATTTGCGAAATTTTGTATTTTATGACTATGCATAATTTAACTTGCTTAGCAAACTTATTTCTAATAAACTAAATTATCTAGAAATCATAAAAATTTCCGTTGAAGTGGTATTTTTATGAGGCCTAATGTGAAATTACCAATAACTAATATTTTATAATTATCAGGGCTTTGACAAAGTATAATAAATATTTATCTCTGAAATATAATTCTTTAGAGAGTTCCAATATGAAATGAATTTTGTACAATCTTCGAAGTAAAAAGGTATAGTATTTCTTGATATAAATTAGAAGTTCAGTATTACGAAGGCTTCCTATAGAACAAAATGCAATCAAAGTGGACATAATGTAACTGCAAGTAAATGTATTAATAAGCATAGGCGATGCTCTTGTAAAAACAAGTGTACGGAAGTGTAGTCAGGAAAAATATTTTTAGTCGGGGAAAACAGGGAAAAGTCAGGGAATTTATTTGTTAAACGTCAGTAAAAACTCTGAATTAGTACCGGTCAAACTTTTTGAACACAAACTATTGTTATGGTGCATTTGTTACATTTTTGTCAATTTTTCTTAAAGCGGTAGGAGCTAGCTTAACAGACTTAAATAAAATTATGCACAATGTAACTGAAATAATTCATGCAGTGCTACCAACGCCTCCTAATCGATACGATACACCTGCGCCGATATAATTCGTTTCCAGAAACATGAGGATATAACTACGCTGATAATCCAAGATAGAACGGACGGACGGTGATTGAACATGCGATTTCCAGTCAGATCTGGGCCCAAAATCGCGGGTTCGATCTCCATCCAAGGGAAATTTTTCTAAAAATGTTACTGTTCCGATAATGATTATCTCATACACGTTACCTCATTTATATTAGTTTCTGGGTGATTCGAACTGTATAATTAAATTTATACAACAAACTTTCAATGTAAATAATTTATATTGAATTTTCTCAGGTTGGTTAGGTTAAATTAGAACGCCTCCATACTTTAAAATGGCTGCTAATGACATTGGCACAGTCATCCCTTGAGATTAAGAACTCCTTTTAAGTAACCTGACTTCAATCAGGTAATAGTGGCGCAGTTTTCCCTTTCTCTTTTAACTAGTATGGCGCCTCAAATTAGCATTCATAGATTATAACTTTTGACGTGTTACGCTGGCGAGAAAAGTCGTATGCTTCTCTAATGTGAAAACGACTAATTACTAATTATAGCATTCATGATTTTATTTAATCAAGACATTTTGATGATAATTATGAACATTTCAATTTACAAAATTTAGTCTGCGGACAAACAATTGGTTTTTGTTTAAATTTACCGAAGAAAAATGACTGTATAAGTAAAATCCTTCTGAATGCAAAGAAAGGGAAGATTAAATTGCTATAATTTCTATTTTAAGCGAGAGATATCGTTGCTTGAATACGTTGTAATAAAAGCATTACTAAAATATAGCTATACGACTTTTTTGGCAAGCGTAAAACAGTCGCAGTTTCTAGTGAAATGGCTTTCAACGAATGCGGTAGTTCCACCTTAGATATAGCGAGCGAGGACGCTTAGCTTGTACGCCAATATGCATTTAAATACAGAGTGACGTAAAATAAACTGATCATTTTCTTTTTGGGCAATTTAAATAATGAAATTGAACATTTTTATTACTATAAATGAAACATCACATTTATCACCTTGCTTATTCACAGCATGAGTTCTTTTTATGGTGTATTCAATGATCTCTTCCAAAACCTTAGGAATATTGTTCTTTAGGGGTTCCATAATTTGAGGTTTATTTACATAAACCCCATCCTAAGATAGCCCCCGAGAAAAAAGTCTAGGGCGCTGAAATGGGGTGAATTGCCATTCCAAATCACCATTTTTGGATGAAGTGATTAGAAAATTGTGCCTTAGAAAATTTGTGATGGCTCGAGCGGAGCCCTATCGTGTTGAAACCGTGAGTTGCGATATTACAGTGACTTCGGTAAAAATAAATTCTCAATCATCGTTCTGAGCAATACTGTCTTCACCGCAACAATAAGAGTCACCAATGCGACGAACTTTCCACAGTCAAAATTGGTTTTTCTCGTAACTTTCAAGATGATGGATATGCATCGGTGTAGCTAGCAGAGGCCGTGGGTCTTCTAAAGCTAAATTCTTTGTGTGACAAACCACCTTGAAAGGGCTACAGTAAAATAAATAGTCAAATTAGGGGTATATATAGGCGCCACTAGTTTTGATTTGAATTAGCTATACTTTGACTAATAAAACTAGAAGACTTACAATCGCATATCAATTGCTAAATATGGTCAAAGGCTATACTTGAAGATGTAAACTGGCGATGATTGCTTAGAACTGAGCTCGTTCGAAGTACTGACTACGGAACTTGATTATGCAATCTTAGGTTGTAATATTGACATAAATGCTAAATAAAATATTTACCAGAGATCGCCGATACACAATGTACAATGTTCTCACCTAAAAATATCTGAAACATAAAAACATCGAGCCTACGCTAATTAAATAAAAGAATACTATAAAGTAAACAAGTATAATGAAACAAATTAGAAAATAGAAAGTCAGAATTGCGTTTCTAGTTACAGTTACAATTGTCATCAAAATCTGTTATGGTTTACTTAAAATAAGATCCCACGTATTAAACATAATAATCCCTAACTTATAACCCACTACAAAATAGCAAGATCACGCATACGTACTTTGTTATTAATTGCAAATTAAAATTATCTAGCCGATATGTATAGGTCACTGTGTATATGTATCTTTATAAATTTTTGAAATCTTAGGCGACGATTTCTAGATATTATTCAAACGGCTCTAATAGAATCAATAACTGTTAAAAGAACTTATAAATTTGAAGTGTAGATCCTTTCTGGTTGATGAAACTTAACCGTAAAAATGGCATGTGTCCCAAAGCTTCGTTTATATAAATTCCTTGTTTTGGATGTTACTAATAATCATCCATTCTCAATTAATTGACCTGACTAATATCAGAAATTCTATGAGTAACAATAACAATGGAAAGGTGTCTGTAGGGTCTTATCATCGGAGTTCTAAACTAGGAATTTCGAAATACTGCATTTTCTCAATAAATCGCGATTCTAAAATAAAGAATACAGCACCAAATGTTGTAGGTCGTGAAAACATCAAAAGAACGAATTCTTTACTATTTTAGAAATTTTAACGAAGCAATATATCGGTCTACATTAACTAACCAATCGAAAGCGAAGCTTTAAAAGGGACGCGGGAAGCTTGCATCATTCTAACGAGACGAATTCCACCAATTAGGTGTTATTTTAAAAAAGAAGCGTCTAGCGTGAAACGATACGCGCTCGGAAATAGTCGAGAACTTATAGATGTAATAATGCGTTGTAACTTGCACAATGTAAAATATGTGCTAATACCATAAAATATTGGAACAATCCATTTATATGACAGGGAGAAATGCCTATATCTTCAAAATTCATTGTATTTTCTTAAATAAAATAATATCTGACAAAACTAATATAATTTAAGTTATCTTTTCTTAACAGAATTACACTTTACTAAATCAGGCACTTCTTTATTATAAAAATAAAGCCAGAAATTAATTTACTTTACACGGAGCGTTTTTACAAACTTATATTAGAATTAATCAAAATATTAATTAAACAATTTTTGTATGCATCTTTATATTCAACCGTTTCACAAGCTTTCAAATCACACCAAACCGTAACCCGGGCCGAATTCAGTGATTTTTCATGAGTCATTCCTGAATTGAAATTGCACCATAAACTACTGCTTTATTTATTAACTAAAACGCTCAAATAAACGTGTACTTTGTTTTGTTCATGTTTAGGGTTCTTCAACATTTCCCGTACACATTCTATGTTTACCATCGTTGAAATAACATTTTTATTCGCGTCTTCGCTTTTTAATATTTTCCGAATATCCGATGTGTTAAAATAATTGATCAATTGTTTTTGAAAAGTATTGTGATCATCTTTGTTCGCTGAGCTATTATATATCTTTCCATTGTAAATTTCCCAAATTTTCTCTGAAACTAAAAATGAAAAGAATAGAAAAGTTGTGACTTTTTTAAGTGATCATTATATTTTGCGCCGCCCTGTACACTTTACACGAAAAAATTGGAGTAGTTCTTGAATCTTTAAAAATAGGTACTTTGGTATCTGTGTAAATAGTTCTACCTGTAACAAAACTAAATTGGTATCTTTAGAAGATTCATATTGGGAAACATACCCTATTAAGTCACTGGTTATTTCTCATAGTTACAGTCTTGGTTACAGCAGATAAATGTTTTAAGTTCTTAAAATTATATTGCGATCGAAAATTATCCAATTCATAACTAGAGACTTAAGAATTTACGAATCAAGTTTGTAAGTTGTTATTACAAAGCTGTAATTGTTTTTAATGAGGAAATAGTATAAAGACTTAGTTTTTGTGAATACGATTTGAGTTGCGGATCGAGCCGTGGGCGTAGCTTACAACGAAGAAGTTCCCATATAAACATTTGCTGGACATACGATGCATAAGATATGCATAACAATATGTTATTTATTTGATTTAATTCCAAAAATTAATAACCATTTCATTTAAACAGTAATTTCAGTTTTCTATATTATATAATAATACAATTTAAGCACATTTTCTATAAATATTTACGCAAGTTGAATTCATTGGTTTATACTTAAATTTAATGCCAAAATTAGTTAATTGTGATCTAATTGCGTTATTCAAACAACTGTGTGAGAGATTTACGTATGTGAGCCATAAATGTTGTGACCAGTTTAAATTTGGTGTACTGTAAACTTGTTATTTTATCATCTAAAGTTGGGGTTTTGTTTAATATTCAGTATGACTACGTAGATATCAGAAAAATCGAATCTTAGGCTACAAAAATGTGCACCTATTGCGCACATTGCGAAGTTGTATTCGTCAACATCAGTAATCATAACCTCAAAATTGTCACAGTGTGATACTTGTGATCATTTAAAGCTATCTCGAATATGCCAATTATTTATTGAGATTACCATATTGCATTTCTATTGACAAACTTGATGACAATTTTTTTTATGTTATGCAGGGATTTATAGTATGTTTAACGTACAGTATGAAAAATAACATTTATAATTTGTCCTTGTGGGCTGCTGTGTGAAGTAAATCCAATCATAGAAAAATTGTATGGGGTGGAATTACAGGTTCTTTAGATATAGTATGGTATGATCTTCTTTGACATGTCATTAATCATTGCCGTATGTGTACTATATACTTTTATCTGTAGTAAACCTTATTTTAGTTTTAAATCAATTTTTCAAGACTAGTTAATTATTCTTTTCGCTAAATAAATGTTATATAATAGGTTACGTAGAAATTTAAATTTTTATTTTTAATTTAATGTTAATAAAACCGCTTGATATGCCAATAATTCAGCATATCAGTATGATAAACATTAGAGCAATTCATAATTGACCCTAAATTCAAAGAGGCGACCACTTTTCTGACTTATTAATAAAACAGCTGTGACGTCACTTTGCAAAACTAATGTGAAAATGAGTTTTTCTTACCTCACATAAAGTTTATAATGGTAATTTACATAAGTCCGAAAAGGGCTCCTTTACAAGATGCGTAAACAAATTACAGAAAGATTTCAAATCCTGTTATGGGCATTTTTGGGCGTAGAACATTTTTTAGGTGTTTGTTCTAAAAATTATGCATTTCGGTCCGAAAGTGTTTCTTTGCAGGATTAGTCCGAAAACCAATTTTTCACACTAATTTTGTAAAGAAGGAATATTTTCAGGCGAAATACATGATTTTCAGAATATAAAC
Organism: Phrixothrix hirtus; assembly: GCA_024586415.1. Classification (NCBI taxonomy): domain Eukaryota; kingdom Metazoa; phylum Arthropoda; class Insecta; order Coleoptera; family Phengodidae; genus Phrixothrix; species Phrixothrix hirtus. The sequence goes on from JAHWXV011089689.1 coordinate 9,757, forward strand.
CTAAAAAATCACCAAAAATGGAAGGAAACAAAATAATTATTTGAATCACTACTCCAGAAAATGAGCTTTTGTAAATACGAGTTGTGTTGCGAGGTTTGCAATAATCGAGTAGTTGCAATTGGTCGTGCAATTTATCAGGTATTTTATACAGACGAATATTATGTGTTAAAACATCTGGCGTGAGAAAACACACGACTTTTTCTTACCCGTTTTAAATTTAATTTGATTTTATTGACGTTAATTACTTTCCTATACATCTAAATTATAAACCCTACAATTAATTTAAAATCATAAATAATTCATCCATTTATAATTTTCTATATACCTATACTAACAAGGAAAGGGCCCCAACCCGAACTCACCGATGTCATTGATTTTTTAATATATTGTAGAACATCAAAAAATAAAAGACACGTATTTTTTTTATCTGCTGTAAAGCACTTTAAAGACATGAAAACCACCCTCAAAGTTCACCCCCAAAAACGG
>JAHWXV011090228.1:0-10436 GCA_024586415.1 Phrixothrix hirtus
AATAAATTCCGGAATTAGGTTTATTAATTGACTTCGACCTTCATTCCGGGTATATTAATATAAGAAAAATAATTATTTGCTACCGTATACCCACAGAAACTTTCAAAACGAAATTTTAAATATCTATATACAGGGCGTACTAAATGTACTTACTAAAATTAATGTAAAATAGATCGAAGATAAAGGTGAGACTGTAACAATATTTAATTCTAAAATGGTTTATTTTTTGATCATTGTTTATTAGACAATTTTTGTTTATTTTAATGTTTAGAATACATATAGCCAGTTTGGTAGAATTTTTAGAATACACTGATTATAGAGTTTTACTTTCAAATTCAATATAATTGACAAATTAAAGTCAATTTTGTAAGTTAAATATTTATACCGAACTATAAAATCTATCTGTTTGCAACCATTATTACATTGTAAATACATACAACCAAACTTATACTGAATCGCCCAGTATTTGGCGCAAAAAAATTTTTTAGAGAAAAAAATTTGTTTCGCTGGTAAGAGATAAACATTTTTGCTTAAAATGAACATTATAATAAAATTGGAAGTAATTACATTTGTTTATAATCTCATAAAAATGTGTTTTCAGTCATCAAATTCAAATTAACACGCTAACTGAAATTTTAATAAAATTTACCGAAAATGCCTTGTTGGGTTATGTTATGAGATGTCCAAAGTGAAAAAATTATTGGTTTTGTTGAGCATGGAATGTCACAAAAAGACGTAGCAGCTGCGGTAGACGTTACAAAAGGTATTGTTCCAAAGACCTACCAAAGGTACTTAGAATTAGGAAGTCTTAAAAATAGACCCAGAAAAAGTCTTGGAAGAGTTATTGTTGATGTGCAGGACCATTTTGTGTGTCAAATTGGTAGAAGAAATCCAACAGTGTCCCATTCAGAAATAAAAGGGCAGCTTCTGGAAGCCACAGGTGTAAACGTTTCAGTTGAAACAATAAGGAAGAGACTTCGTGCTGGAGGTTTATATAATAGAAAACACTTACAAGTTCCACTGTTATCGAGACAAAACAAAATCTAAACTGGGTAGATGGAAATTGGCAAAATGCCCTGTTATGAAAGTAAAATTGGCTTCAATTCAGATGACTGTCAAATTTACATTTTAAGAGCTTCAGGGAGACAAGATAGACTGCAAGATGCCAGATCTGTCCCAAAATACAGAGTAAGAACAGTAATTTTCTGGATAGGCATAATGTTGGGAGCAAAAACATCTTTGCTTCCTGTTCAACAAACTTTAACTGATCAAAGCTATGTTGATTTAACTTTAGAACCTGTAGTTGGGCTTTGGAAAGGTGCAGTTGGGGATAATTTTATATTCATGCAGGATAATGCACCTCCTCATACCAGCAAGGTTGCTCAGGACTTTCTTGAAGCGGAAAATGTAACCTTCTAGAATGGCCTGCATGCTCACCAGATCTAAATCCCATAGAAAATTAATGGGATCAGCTCAATGGAAAGGTTAGACCTCCTATGGACAATCTAGGAAATGCCGAGGAATTGATTCAAGCTACATTAGAAGAATGGAAGGACTTAGCCCAACAAAACATAGAGAATTTAATTGGAAGCATGCCAGTAGGAGTTGAATCTTCAATAAGGGCGAGAGGTGCAACACTGATTATTAAACTTAACATTAAGTTTTTTATTTTCTTTTGTTAACAACAATAAATTATCAACCTTTATTTTTGTTTATTTTTATAAACAAATGTGATAACTTCTATTCCATTATAATGTTCATTTGAAGAAAAAATGTGTATCTTTTACCAGCGAAAAATTTTTTTCTCTAAGAAATTTTTTAGCGCCATATACTGGTGATTCCATATAAATTTGGTTGTGTGTATAATATAAAATAGGGGAAGTGCGGCTTACAGTGTTACTTTCAGCATTTCTTCTATCTATTTGTAAATATTTACAGTAAATACTTTATTTATGAGTAAATGTAGTTAATACTGACGTAAGTTAGATATGTAACAGAAATTTAATGTCCACCATTGAAAGTATCAGCTGTGTTTGTGTTGATTTCCTACTAACCATTTTTAGTAGTTAAAAGTGAAATTTTGTAAACTAGGGTTTTAATGTATAGGTATGTAAGACGAATAATACATTTATATTATTGTTGTGAGTTAAAGGGTGATATATTTCTGTAATACTTACACTTGTACATATAACTATAAGTCTGTTGGAATTTGCTAAAATTAATGGGATAATTTGTAATGAGTTTTGAAAGAGTTAAAATTAGCTTTCTTGTTTTTGTCTAATTAATTTGTTTTAAATATAAAGGAATTTTACAAACCACTTTCAAAAACCTCATTCATTCCATTATTTGACTAACATGTTTAGAACCACAACATTTTATTTTGATTTATATTAAATATCAGGTATGTAAATATAAAACCGGAATTTGCCCATAGATGGCCATACTGTCAATTCGCGTCATTGACGCATTTTCTTGTTGACATCTCTGATGAAGATTTTCAACTCACAACAATACAAGTTTCATACAACAGCATAGCGTTGAACATGTCGAATTTTGTGCTTGGAAACAACAATTTACAGATAGCATTGCTTTTCTGTTACCATGTGAAGAAATCACATTGGATGCTTGTTGAAGCTTACAGTGAGCATGTTCTTGGTAAATCACAGTACTTTGAGTGGTTTAAAAAAATTAAAAGTGACAATTTTGACATGAGAAATGAAGAATGTGGAAGGCCACCGAAAAAATTTGAAGACAGCAAATTGCAAGCATTGTTGGATGAGAATGACACTCAAACGCAACAACAATTTGAAAGGCATGGGAAAGATCCAGAAGATGGAAAAATGGGTTCCATATGAATTAAATGAAAGACAGCAGGAAAACCAAAAAATCACTTCCGAAATGCTGCTCACCAGGTACAAAAGAAAGTTATTTTTCTATTGAAAAATATTTGGAGAAGCCTAAGTGTAAAAGATCTTGGGTAAACTCCAGGAGATCGATATCGACTGTAAGGCCAAATTGCTATGGACAGAAGACAATTCTCTGTGTTTGGTGGGATCATAAACGTGTGATCTATTATGAGCTGCTAAAACCTGACCAAACCGTTAATACCGAATGCTACCAACAACAAATGATCGATTTGAATTAAGCTTTGCGTGAAAAACGATCAGAATATAAAAACAGGCAACACAAAGTGATTTTGCTTCAAGATAATGCACCATCACACACAGCAAAACTGGTTAAGGGAATTATTGAGGCATTTAGTTGAGAAATACTTTTGCATGTGGCTTACTCGCTAGACTTGACTCTGTCCGATTACTATCCCATCGATGGGACACGCACTTGCTAAGCAGCGCTTCACTCCTTACGAAAATGTACAAAAATGGTTTGATGACTGATTTGCTTCAAAAGATCAATAGTTTTTGTCTGATTACTATCCCATCGATGGGACACGCACTTGCTAAGCAGCGCTCTACTCCTTACAAAAATGTACAAAAATGGCTTGATGACTGATTTGCTTCAAAAGAGCAATAGTTTTTTTGGCGTGGCATCCAGAAATTGCCAAACAGGTGGGAAAAATGTATAGTTAGCGATGGGCAATACTTTGAATAAAATATTTTTTATCATTGTCGTACAAAAAACGTGTATTTTGTATACAAAAATTCTGGTTTTATATTTACATACCTGGTACTTTAATTTACTGTCAAACATCCTGTATATATTTTTACATTGCTTCCATCTACATACTTGTTTATCTTGTATAACTAGATTTATTTTTAATTGAACTTTTTATTTTGGCCATATAACAACGTAAAGAACAATAATCAGGTTATTTTGTAAACATCAGATACCAGTTGACCTTTCCGTCATAAAAATAAGCAAGTGCCCAACTGAGATACCACTTATCAAATTGTACATACTTTTAATACATCACGAATAAGAAATTTTTATAATTTAAAACCACTATAATTAGCTTACTCTAATTAATATTCAAAATGTTAAATTATTTCAACTTCACCATTGATTTTTGTAATGAGTTGTATAATTTATATTTCGATTTAGCTTGTTCCAAGACTTGTAAACGTATTTTTGTTTATATTAACCAAGCCAGCATGAATTATATAATTGTTTTGTATTCAAATTTACCGTTAGTAATTTGCTAGACAAACTGATGTAATTATTTAATTCAAAATATTTATTTATTTTGTACTTTTAGTGGAAAATGTCAATAAGTGCCTTTGTTCTCTGCTGCCAAGTTAGATTACAAACACATACAAATTACGGGTTTGCTAGCCATGATTTCCAGAGTACTCTCAAAGTTCATTTGAATAGCATCTCACCTGAGAACCGAGAGTACATTTAAACTTCATTTTAATAGTATATCACGTGAGAATTAAATATACCTGTATCTTGCAATTTATAAACAAAATAAGTCGTTTATAAAATACAAATTACAGTCGTGAGATTCTACATTAAGAGGATGCATTTGGTTTTCAAATAATTAAGGAAGAGTGTGTTCTACACAGAATTTCTTCTTTTTAATACTTTGATAATTAAAAAAGAATGTAATGCCTTAATTTTTATAATTAAAACCGAGTATGAGAATAGCTTATTTTAAATTAATTAAGTTGAAACTGTATTAATTCTCAAACTTTGTACTAAAAGATAGGAATTTTGTTTTACATGCTAGTTTGATTACAAATAAACAGTGTAAATTTCCATGCGGGTAAAAAGAATTTTATCCTGTCTCCCTACATTATAATTGTGTGAAAAGAAACTTGCTTTCTGGTCTTTGTTACCCAATATTGTAGACACTTAGCTTGTCTTGTCATACAAATATAACTCGAATAGACACTGCAAACTTTGAAAACAAACTGATAGCCCTTGTACTCATTAACTGCATCCACACACATTAAATTAAATAAAAATTCATTAATAAACAAGAATTCATATGTTTCAACATTCATTTTGTGAAATCGATAATATTGAATGTATTACTGACATAACGACATCTATGATCTAAAAGCTAACAAATTCAAGTAGTAACGATACCTATATTAGAGCAACAGACAAAAGGGACAAAGTAAACTTAAACAAAGAATTCAAATTAAAACTGAAAATATTTCTTTATTGTACATAATTTTTATTATGTTTATAATAATTATTTGTTAATTTTCTACTATCTAATTATCACAAATTATGTTGGAAATAAATAAATGAGCACACAAAGTGTGACAAGTGATAAAATACATGCAATTGTTAGTAAGGTTGCCTAAAAGTAATCATAGAAATTTGATAAAAATGAGCATGCAAATTTAACAAAGTGTAAATATTCAACTTCATATAAAATAAGTGCAAGATTCATCTTGAACAAATAAAATATTAGTTAAACATCATAATTAAAACTGTTTGTAAATAATTAAATTAGAGAGTATACATCATAAATAGTATAAGCTTGTGTGTTTTATAAAATACAAAAGTGCACTTCTACGAGGACCTGTAAAATCTTTTGATAAATTAATAATGATTAATAATTTATATACCTGCTTATACAGAGAGATCCATAACCAAAGTATACTATAAAGCTGATACCAGTAACTAGTAGAGCTCTTAAATTTTCTGATTCTAACCCATGTGTATATAACTTTACATTTTAGCTTGTTCAGTTTGTTAAACCGTTACTTCAAACTCAAAAGTCTTGAACCCACTTTTTGACTTTGACTTTATCCGAGGCATGGTATTTGTTAATGAACTCCTAGTTTATCATATATTTTGATGGTCCAAGCTGGGATTCGTTACAAATTATGGTGACATTACCACCACATACAAGTTCAAAACTTCAGTCTCTTGATAAAACAGTTTTTAAGAGCCTAAAATTCAATTACAATTCTGTTTGTAATGACTGGATGGTCTGTAAGCCAGGCAAAAACCTTTTCTATTTATGAAATAGCTGCTTTGTTTGGAAAAGCCTATTCTAAAGCATTCTCTATATCACATATAGTTAATTGTTTTTCTTCGACTGGTATATGGCCGTTAAAACATGATATTTTCACCGATGGTGATTTTTTTATCATCGAATGTAATAGACCGTCCTTTGCCTACAGTTATTGCTTCGCAGACCTCAAACAAAAATGTTTAACTGACTCAGCCTTTCATGTCAACAAAAACACTATCTAATACAGTTATTTCCTCAAAATCCACTATGCAAATGGAAGACGAATTATCAGATAATGATAATGATGACATAGTTAACTCAGTCAGCTCTTCATTACCTTTGTCATTATGTCATGATATTATACATCCATCTACTCCATCTATGAGTGCAACACACTCTAAAGAAGGTGAACTGCATCATCAGCATCTTTTCATAAAAAAATGTTTCTCACCAGAAGTCATCAGACCTTTCCCAAAACCACTTCCAAGGAAGAATAACGTGGTTAGAAGAAAGAAACATAAAATGGTATTAACTGACATTCCTGATAATTGATATAACATAACAGTAAAACCGTTAAGGCCATAAAAAGAAAGTTAGTGGAGAGAACCAGCAATGCCTGAAAGTTCTAATGATACAGAAATCAAGTTTTGTATGCAGAAAGTGATGGCAATTTCAGTTGGCGGTTATGTTCTTGTTGATGAAGATTCATTTAAAAACAACATTTTTTCAGTTGGTTTGATTATGGAGGAGTTAGAAAGAGAGCATGCTATTCTTTATATTAATAGAATTGAACCTTCATTTAAATTTGTAAAAACTGATGCAAATTACACTTTTCGCCAAGAGTGCATTATTCACAAATTGCGTCTACCAGTAGCCGTAGGGGGCACAAGTAGAACATCTGAAATGTTGATCTTGAATATAGATTTAACTAAATATAAACAATCGTGGATTTGCATTTGAATTTTTAAAAAATATTTTTATTTATTATATTAAAGATTTTTGTAGTAATTGGAAAATTCTATTATCTATAATAGTCAATTTCCTCTTTGTAAGATTGTTTCAGATTCTTAGTAACACTGTACACTATGGCAAGGAACACCGTTTTTTTTATATGTGTCATTTATGTACAATTATAATATTTGTGTAATAAAATGCTTAAACTCCAAACTATACTGTTATAAACGTTTAGTTGAAATTCCTCATACTTATTTTCCATGGTCAATTAAAAAAAGTTGTAACATTGTACCTGTACTTCCCCTATAGCGAAAATATTGCAATTCCTATTTAATTGTTTAGATCAACAATTTTTAAATGTTTAATGAATGTGACCAATAGGTAAACACATAATATATGTGTAATAGTTCCAAGGATTAATTTTAATTACAAGTAAAGCATTAGAAATATGCTAAAGAAATATGTAACTTCTCTTGTATTTACAGTGGCAGTATTCCTTTGCATGTCAGGTAAGTTTGAAAATTTGTGAAATTCAATTATCGAATCCAGCTTAATGTTATCTCTAAATAAATTATATTTATTTTTTAACCAAATCAAAAATTGTTACATTGAACTTAATATTTTAATAATAGTGCCATTAATTATGTTTCTTGAACACATTAAGCATGGGGTGACGGGTGACTAGAATGACACTCAACAAAACGGTTTTAACCAAATCTGTAGGTAGGTACTGTGCTTTTTCACTTGTTTCATTGTGGATTGTTCTACAGTGCAACAAGTCAGGAGGAAGCAATGACACTCTAGTTATAAGATACTATTTTTAATTTATTTTATATTAAAAAATAATATATCTTGCTTAATCAAATATTTTAACTAGGTCATAGTACTAGAATTTTAGAAGGTCACATGTATTTAAGTGGGAATTATATCAATCTTATTGGTATACTTGATTAGGAAGGAGATGGATTGGGTAAATTATTTATATAATTGAAATAGACCACATTAATGTGAGTTTATGTGTAATTTTATGTAATAGATAAAGTAAAACTGTACAATTGAAACTAAAATTCAATTTAAGGAAACTATAAACACTTTTAATTTCAACTCCTAAACTATGATTTTTCAAAAAAAAATACAAGTTTATACTAAGTAGTTCTCTGAGGCAGTAGTCTTATGCTATTTGAAGCAGTTAAAAGCTGATAATAGGCTTATTTATTAGCATAGAAATAATTAGATTAAATTCCTACAGATTTATGTTCACAAAGGGCTTGGGTACACGTGTATTAAATAATGCTTTTTATATCGCGGATACTCTGTATATATGTATAAGACTAGCTTAATTAATCTTACTCTGAAATGTAGTTATTCTGATATAAACTAATTACATTGAGTTGTCCTATTTATTATGTTCTGTGTGCTGAGTGGTGCACTGATAATAAAGTGTTTATGTTGCAGTATGAAATTTTTAGATAAACCCTTTTACTGCAAAATGGAGGTATTTATTAATGTAATAAAATTTATTACATTAATAAATATATGCATTTTGCCGTAAAATGGTTTATCTAAAAATTACATTGTTAATATATGTATTTTGCAATGCTAATGTCAAACCTACTTAAACAAAATTTATTCAAAATAAATGAAAACATAAAAACCCAAAATATTTCACGTCTGTGAAGTTAGCAACCCCGATGATAGTACTAAATAGTTCTGGTATATTCTAACTTAGAACAGAAGTACTTTATAGTTTTTACTATAAAAAACGTCTGGTGTGACACAACACACGACTTTCTCTTATGTAAATAGATATAAAAATATGCAAATGTTCTCAAATAATTAAAATATTATTTAGAAAATTGCAAATAACTTAAAAATCGCAAGAATAAAGTGGCACATTCGGTCATTCCATGTTAACTAAATCCTTGATGTCTCATGTACAGAAGATATAAAACATAAATATAGTTTTTGATTTTCATATAATGATTACTTCTTGAGATATGTTGTTCACAACTAATCCCCAAGTACTTCCGGTTACTTGATTTTCGAAAGTTTATTAGAGAAACTCCTTGCTCATTATAAAACTAAATTAAGTAGCTAAGAAATATAATAAGTTTAAAAAAAATCGATAAGGCTGATTTCAAGAAAACCGTGAAAATGAATAATTTGGAAAATATCTAAAAATGACAGAAATCAAGTGATACTTTCGGTTATTCAATTTTAACCAAATTCTTGATTCAGCATACTAAGGTGATTGTGACTTTAAATATAAATTTTTATTTAGCTCCAATTTTTAATTCCTCAGTTATTTCATTCAGAGTTAATAGAAAAGGTACTTCCAGTTACTCGATTTGCGCAAAATTTACTGAGAAACCACATAGACTATGTGAAAGGGCATTAAATTTCTAAGAAATACTGTAGATTTTAAAAACATCGTTAGAGCCTATTTCTAGAAAATCTCAAAAACCAAAAAATGACGCGAATAAAGTGTCAGTTCCGGTTATTTGATTTTAGTGAAATTACTGCAGTCGCTTACTCTAATTGATACAAACTCAAATATAAACTTTTGCTTATCTATGAGTTTTCGGGTTATCGTGTTAACAGACATACGCATGCACGTCCGCGCCGGGCGCCCGTACGCACACGCAGACGCGCGGACGAACACGCGGACGCGGGGGACCCACCCGCACACGCGTACCCACACCCACATGCACACGCACACATTAACACACACAGACCAATTTCCAAAAACATGATTTTCGTACTAAGTGGACCCTAAAACGTATATATCCCGTAAAATTTCGACATCAGATATTTTGGACAAAAACAATTTTTCTCTTTTACCTATATTTCATATAGGCAGGAGAAAATAAAAGTATACTCATGTTATAGTAATAAATGATCAAAATTTGAGACGAAAATCTTTATTAGTTAAACAACATCTCTGATTTACACATTCATTTACACGCCGAGGCATTGATTGAATAAGGTAGTTTAACTCATCTTGGGGTATTGCCTCCCATGCTAGTTGCACCTCATGTCTTAAGGCGTCCAAAGTCATAGGAGGACGCTATAAATTTCACAACCTTCTATCCATTATGTCCCATACATGTTCAACGGGAGAAAGATATGGAGATCTTAGAAACCAGGGCAAAACAAGAATCTGGGTCTACTCAAAGAAGTTCAAGGAAAATCTTGCTACATGTGAACGTGCATTGTCTTGCTGGAATAATGGATCTTCGAGCTCTTGTAAGTATGGCAGAAGATACGTTCCAACCAGCTTCGCAATATATCATTGTGATGTTATATTGCGTTGAATGAATACCAAGGGAGACCTGCCGCCACACACTGGTCCCATTTCACGAAATCGAGGACTTACAGGTGAAAGTCCGAATTTTTCTCTGATTTTTTAAAATTAAGGTCTTTGAATGATTCTAAACCACTTTTATAAATTACTTTTTTTTGATACAATGGCCCGTTTCCATGAAAAAAAATGTGGTAGTTTTCTTTGTATGGAGAAAATTAATTTTTTCTTATAATTTCGAAATCGGGC